>CANYCX013239675.1:0-11294 GCA_948193385.1 Breynia disticha f. nivosa | reverse complement strand
TGGTGGAAAACTGTTCCCCATTCAACAGATAAACCACGAGTTCTGACTTGGCAAGATTTCCTTTGAGAATTTCATAGAAAGTACATGTCTGAAGTATTAATGGACGCAAAACGGAAAGAATTTCTATCTTTGAAACAAGGGAAAATGACTATATCCGATTATGATATAAAATTTACATAGTTATGACATTATTCTCGAGAACTTATTCCTACAGAAAAAGACAAGTGTAGGAAGTTCGAAGATGGTCTCAGAAAGGATATTAGAAAACAAATTCCCAAAAGCGAAACCAGGGATTTCACAACTTTGAGAGATGCTGCATTAAGAGCGGAAGAACTTCTACAGGAGGAAGAAGAGGATAGCGATAAGAAGGGGAAACAAAAATGGGGTTATTCAGCTGAGGTTGGTAAACCAGAAAAGAGAACAGGACATACTCCTACCACTATGCCTTCAACCCAAATGTCATATGAACGCAGAAGAGATTATCAGAGAGGCAGACGGAGTAGCGCCATGTCACCTTCTGGTTATTCTAGATCCATTTGCCGAATTTGCCATAGACGACATTCTATGGAGTGTAGAGCCTTGACCGAGGGTTGCTATTATTATGGTTAGATGGGACATTATTTGGCTGATTGTCCAGCGAGGGAACATAGGCAAGAAATGATGGGAGCAGGAACAATGTCCTAATCTCAATCTACAGTACAAGACAGAGCTCCCATGTCCATCAGTGGTGCCAGTTGAGGCAAAGGTCGAGGAACAACATCCGCACTCGATAAAGGAAAAGGAGTATTTGGATCTTATCCTTAATGAGGAATTAAATAATCTTCTTGGTATGCTTTATCAATTTTTATAAATTTATATTAACTAGAATTTCTTATTATATAAAGATATCATATAAGTTTATAAAGAAAATACTTAAAGTGCTGACTAAATAATTAGAGAGTTCCTACTATTTTAATTCAAATAGTCAGAATTTAAATTTTTTTAAAAAAATCAAAAGTTAAAATACTTATAAGTAATGATTTTTGTCACATGACGTATGTTGGTAAAATATGAAAATATATTACATAAAGAATTAAAAGATTATACGTTAATGATAAAGCTTAAGGTGTTACAGAATTTCTAAGGAATTTCGCGGACGATTCTTTAAGGGGGGAAGAATTGTAACATCCTCATCCTTAAGCACGTAGTTATTATATTTAAATTATTAAGTTAAGATAAACATAAATGATTACTCACTGAGCCCACAACTCACGCAACTGCAGTTTTGTTTTAAGAATCGGAAGATAAGAACTGAGGTGTGCAAATGTATCTTCTCTCTGGATCGGGTTTTTGGCCTTATATCAGATATGTATTTGCATGTTATATATGTATTAATAATGTTATATGTAATAACTTAGAGTATGTTGTTATGATGTATATGAATATTGTTTTTTATTATAGTATTATTGCATTTATTATTGGATATTGTGTTAATAAAGTTAGGACGTTTTAGCCTTAGGACACCACCCATAAGGGATATGAAATACATTAATAGTCATGTACTCAACCTCACATTTTAATTGGCTATTCAAGCACTGCACACACCATAGGATGGACTATAAATGTTAAGTAGTGGGTAGGATCAACAATTGACTTGTTATTACCCACATGAACCTAATTCGTGAGATCTCCAATCATATAGGCTGGGTTTCCACCCATTATTGATAAGCTCAAATTAGTCTAAATCTCATTGCCTTTATGTTTCAAGGATTTCATTCCTCACTAATGACATGGTTAGAGGACCGACCAATTTCACTTTAGACTTCACATAATCAATGGAAATACTTCCACCTTTAATCAATTGCTTTACCACATTATGTCTTAATCGAATATGTTGATTCTTACCATTAAAATTTTTTCTTTACAATAGCTATTGTAGCCTTGCAATCACAATGCATTGATACAAAAGGTGTAGATTAATTCTTAGAGGAATGTCTGTTAAGAAAATTTTCAACCACTTAACTTCATTTTCAATTAACTCTAGCGCAATAAATTGATCTGACTCCATGGTCGATCTAACTCCATGGTCGATCTGGCAATGATAGTTTGCCACAATACCTTCACCTAATGTGAATACATCTTCACTAGTACATTTTATCTCATTTGATCCTGAGATCTAACTAGAATCACTGTATCCTTCAAGTACAACGTGAAATCCACTATGTTGAATACCATAATTAATGGTACCCCTTAGATATTTCAAGATTCTAACTAAAGCTTCCCAATGCTCATCATTAGGATTTTGAGTGTACCTACTCAGTCTACCAACAACATATGTTATATCAAGTTTACTAGATACAATAGACTCCCAATAATCTATGCATACTCAGACTGAGATACATGGTCTCCTCTATTTTTCTTTAATTGAGTATTAGCATTATAAAGAGTACTAACAGGTGTCACTTTGTAACTATTAAACTTCCTTAGAAGTTTCTCTACATAGTGACTTGTGATAATAAAATAACAGGTGTCACTTCATAACTATTAAACTTCCTTAGAAGTTTCTCCACATAGTGACTTGTGACAATAATATGTCATCATCATTCCTTATAATTTTAATACCTAATATCATATTAGGTTCACCCAAATCCTTGATATCAAATTTTGCAGCCAAAAATTGTTTAGTATAACATACAACATCAAGAAAAGTGCCAAATATCAATATATCATCAACATAAAAACTAATAATCCATAATATTTATGTATTAAGTTAGTGCAAACACATTTGTCATTACATAGAGACAAAAAATCATTTTCTATCAAAATAGAATCAAATTTCTCATGTCATTGCTTAAGTGCTTGTTTCAAGCCATATAAAGATTTTTTTTAATTTACAAACTTTATTTTCTAGACCATGAACAATGCACCCTCCAGGTTGAACCATATAAGTTTATTCTTCTAAATCACCATTCAAAAAAATTGTTTTCACATCCGTTTGGTAAACAACAATTTTATAAATTGCAGCTAAAACAAGCAAAACACGACTTGAAGAAATTCTAGCAAAAGGAGCAAACGTATCAAAATAAACAATATTTTGTTTTTGTGTAAAGCCTTTTGTGACAAGTCTCATTTTAAAAGTAAAAGTATTATCAAGATTTATTTTTTTAACAATAACATTTTTACATCCTATTAGTTTTGTTCCAGGAGGTAAATTCACTAATTCCCATCTTTTGTTATGTAAAAAGTGAATTAATTTTAGTTTTAATTGCCTTTTTTTCAAAAAGGTTTATCAGGTGAAGAAAATGCTTTAGTAAGAGTTGGACCATTTTCAATAAGACACATGTAAAACTTATTTCCAAAAAAAATTGTTTTCTTTGCCTTTTACTTTTCCTCAATTTTTAGAAGTAGAAACATCATCATTCTCACAAATAGCTAATGAGAATTTTGATTTAATGGATAAAAATGTTCAAAAAACTCAACAATTTTTGTTACGACAATAGTATTTTGTTCTAGACTATCACTTCTTAAAAAAGAAATCTATAAGCAACATTATTTTCAGCATAACTAATAAATATACAATCAAAAGTCTTAGATCCTAATTTTCTTTTCTTATGATCAAGAAACATCACTTTGCTTAAACATCCCCACACTTTTAAATATTTAAGGTTAGGTTGGTACCCCTTCCATAACTTATAAGGTGCTTTACCTTTCTCTTTTATGGTATTCTATTTTGTATATGATAAGCAAACATAACAGTTTTCTTCCACAAATTATCAGGTGTAGCTGAGCTCACCAACATGACATGCATCATTTCTTTTAGAGTTTTATTTTTTCTTTCAACTGTACCATTTGATTAAGGAGAGTAAGGAGGAGTAATCTCATGTATTATTCCTTCTTTTTCACGAAAGTCATTATAAAAAATATATTCATCACCTCTATCTGATCTAACTCTTTTAATTTTTCTACCAAGTTGATTTTCTACTTCAGCTTTGTTCAACAACATTTATCAAAAGGTTCATCTTTGTATTTAAGCAAGTATACTCTAGCAAACCTAGAAAAATCATTTATGAAAGTTATGTAATATTTTTTACCACCTCTAGTCATTATTTGTTTTAAATCTCCTAAATCAGTATGAATTAATTATAACAATTTAGATTCTCTATTAATAGAAAAAATGTCTTTTTGATTTGTTTAGTTTCAACATAAATTCAACATTTATTAAAAACATCTAATTTAATTTCAGGTATTAAACCATACGATTGCATTTTTTCATGTAGAAAATGCTAATATGTCCTAGTCTAGCATGCTATATATCACAAGACAACCAAATAAGCATAAAATGCATCATTCATTTCAGAAACATTAATACAAACAAACCCTTATTACAATAACCCTTCTCAACAAAAACTTTATTTTTGGTCATCATAATTTAGTCGAAATTAGAAGTAACCTTACATTGACTCTTCCCAACAATGCCATATAAATTAAATTTGCTCTAATGTTAGGAACATGGAGTACATCAGTCAAGGTTAGAGTTTTGCCCAAGTCAGTTTAAGTACAACCTTTTCTTTTCCTAACATTCGAGTAGTGTGATAATATCCAAGGTAGACCACCTCATCATCATCCCCCGTTGATGAATAAGAGGCAAATTATTTTTACTTGCATAAATATGTCTAGTAGGCCCAAAGTCTAGTATCCATTCCTTGGTAGTGGCAACCAAATTGATTTTTAAAATTACAGCTACAATAACATTCTCATCATCTCCTTCAACCAAGTTAACTCTTGGCTTAGGAGGTTGATCATTTGTAGCTTGATTGGTTACTCTCTTTTAGCATTTTGGTGCATGATGACCTGGTTGCCATAAACAAAGTAGAACCCACTCTTTTCCTTGAAGTCGGGATTGTTAATTTTAAGGTGTTACTAGAGTGAATAGTTTTTGAATCATACCTCTTTTGACCATGTTTATGGTTGGATTAATCTTACACCAAGTTTTCTTTTATTTCCAACTCCTTAGATTTGATAGCCTTCTTCTTCTTTTGGTTAGTATCTTCAGTCAGAATGTACTTAATCAACTCTTACAGTGTCATCTTTTTTCCTTGTGTTTGAGTGACTGTTTGTACTCGTTCGAGGATCTAGGCAGCTTTTTTATTACTCACAAACTTATCCTGCAAATTTATGTTATTGTTCTTCAAGTTTTCAAGCAACTTTTGTTACACATAAATTTGTGCAACATTTTCATTATCTTTAATCATGTCCCATTGATAATATGTGCTAAAAATAAACTTTTGCTTCACATAATACTCAATAGTGTATTTAACAGTCATTGAATCCCAAATATGATGAAATTCCTTATGAACAACATACGTATCGAATAGACTGTTAGATAAAGTGGAAAGAATTGTATGCCTACACACCTTATTCGCATGTTCCCATGATTCTGAATTGATTTCTGGATTTGGAGTAGTGACAGCAGTAACAACTCCGTGCATGTCTGGGAGGGTTGAAATACGAACTTTCCACCTATTAAAATTTTGTTCATCAAATACTTTGATGTTGGACATGTCTGGGAACAGTTTAGCATACATGGGAACAATAATCAACATGGATGGAGGAGCAGGTGCATCGACAAGAGCAATAACAACACCAAATGGATCAGTAGTGGCGTTAGCAGCAACGTTGACAGTGATAAAATCCATAGTATTGATGAATAAATTTACTTAGATTATTGGCAAAAGGTGAATGAAATCTAAGTCGTGTGAACACTGTACTAAGGAAATATATTTTTCCCCAAGACAAAACAAGTTTTCTCTTTTGAAGAGGAAGCAGGAAGTAACATGAAGCAGAGAACCCAAGTGATTTTGTTTGTGCTTATGTGTTTTCTGAAGGTAGTGAGCAGTGGTATTTATAGGCTTTTGAGGTGAACATTAGAGCAGCAAAATGTAATGTTAGTGGGCTAGGAATAGGAGAAATACATGGTTAGAAGGGTTGAACATTGATTGCTAAAAAACATGTTCTTCATTTAAGTTGAAAGTTTCAACAGTCCAGTAAACAAATCTGCTCGAATTAATGGAGATAAAAAAAATTATGTGTAGCATGTAGCTTGCTTTCCACTTGAAAACTCGTTCACATATGCGTGATAGCTCTTCTTTTGTTTAATTTACTAAGGTCAAAGTGTGTTTCACTTAATAAACACTATACACACTACTCAACTAAGCAATTTGAGATTTTGCAAAACCCACAAATCTTTAGTTCAATCATAAATTATAGAATTATTTTTGTTTGAATGTTGTAATTTGATGTGAATTGATTCTTTGATTGTATAATTGGTTATGGAAATAAATTTTAAATTTGAATGGTTTTTACACAATTAAGTTCAAACGTAAGACAAATTTTTTAAATAATAAAAGATGTTATTTTTATTGATATATATATTTAATATGTCATATTAATAAAAATAAACATGTAATAACATTTGTGTATACAATATTTAAAAAAATATCATATATGTTACTAACCCTACAATAAATATCTACATGCAGACAAAGTCGAATTATTTTTAGGTAAAAATAGAGATACCATAGACTCATCCATAATAACACAGAATCAACTGACATTGCGTTCCTCAAAAACAGAGTTCAAGATTCCCGCAACGCAGCTACATCATTTTAGCTCATTGGTTTAATAATTTATGGAGATATACGAGTTAAGGTGTTTTAATTTTGGTCAATGCATATTATTAGTTGGAAAAAGTGCGTAGCCAAAATTTGGTTCATGAAATTAACTTGACATTGCACGTCCAATGAGCTAAGAAGTTGTGTATTTAATTAAGAGGTCAAAAGATTGGTCTATGCATATTATTAGCCAACACAAAGAGGGAATATGAGGCAATCATGCATGTTTAAGCCATATTTATTGACCATAATGATGAAGTGCATTTCTAGATTGAAGGGTGTTAGCTGTTATACGTTGAATATAATTACTGTGAGTTTTTATTTTAATAATCTTTAATTAATTGTAATAAGGTGTCTTCGAGCAAATAAGTAGTTGTTTAAAGGTTCCTTCATTTACAAAGAACAAGAACATGTGCATGCTACTTTTATCTATCTGGCGAATTAATGAAAGCATGAGACGCATACTTTGTGCCATATTTTTTCTATGTTATTGATGAAATTAGAGAAAAGCTTGGTATAAGTCATAGAATCGATGAAATTTATCTTAGAAATATATTACAAATTTTCCCTCAGAAAAAAAAATTTGGGAGTACCAAATTTGGGTTTGAAATATAAACAATTCTCCATTTTTATTGTGTTTCTTTAATATTGTTGGTTTGGGTTTAATTATGCTTATGGTGGTAAAAAAAAGGTTCTTGAATATTGCAACCCATTTAATATATGATTTACAGATTTTAAATAACACACTGTTAAGCATATAATGGAAACACCAAAATTGGAACATCTCAAACTTTCGATTTTGAAATTAAGCTGTTGACATTGGAAGATTAAGCCACCTAAACCATTAAACAAAGGCAATGATAGCTACGTTTTGTTAGCTTACTGGTTTAATAATTTACAATCTTACTAAAGCAATGTTTTTTTTTTCAATTGAAACAATTGAAAGATTCTCATTCAAATTCTTACGTTAATTTCAAAATAAAACAAAGTCAAAAATGATATTTACACGCTTTTATGTCGCAAGTCAACTTTGAAGTCGATGAAATCAATACTGTAAACTTTTATAATTATTATGCTTTTATGAAGACATAAATATTTAGAGCTTGGATTTTCTTATTTCTACAAACAACCCACCGATTTAAGTAAGAAAACTATTATAATAATCATGTTATATGAATGAAAAAACATATTTACTTGATTTAAGTACAAATTTTCCAACTGGCACAAAATTCCGAACATTTTGATCGCTCATCATAGGTCAAACCCATCCACAGATCATGATCAGATCAAACGTAAAAAATTTTGACTCCACCATTATTATATTTGCTCTTCGAAACGAGAAAATTAAAAAAAATATCCACAAAAATCAATATAGCTATATCCCCACTTACATTAAAAAAACGTCACACTTCTTGGGGAAGTTAATTTAGAACCCGACACCAGGAAAAAAGAACTTGTTAATCTTCGGAGATGCTAGCTAGATGCGGTCGCCATACTCCGATACGACTGGTCCGGCGATCCCGACGTGAAGATTTCTTCGAAGAGACTATATTCGACAAATAACGATCAGAATCTGACACGGTAATATCCTCCTGGGGACATTTTTTGCTTTTCTTCAATGAATTTTTGCGGCTGGTTCCGCCTTTTTTCTTCTTGTCAGGCAAGGAAGAAGCCGGAATCAAGAAGTATATGCTTCCTCTTCTGAGCTCGGATTCCGGTGAAACGATTAGAATTTTTCGGACTACACCTTGAGAGGATGGTTTGGTTAAGATATGATTAGGGTTAGCTTTAAGGACTTCAGCGGCTGTAATAGGACAAGTTAATTCTTCTACGTAGCCATTTAAGTGAACTATACGGATCAAGTCTAGGGCACCACATGGAAGAACACAAGCCAAACAACACCTTAAGCTATTCCCCATTTTTATTCCTTTTTCTCTAAGTTTTGTTTGTGTTTGAAACTAGGGTTTGTAGTCTTTTTGTTAACAGTATCATCTTGTATGAAAAGGGTATATATAGAAACGACTGTACACATAAATCAAAAGTTAGAACTAATAAAATATTTACTATTAGATGGATTGGCAATTACGATTTTGTCCTACAATACAGCGGCTTTAAAAATGAGAGATGAAGTATTATGACAGTTTGTAATAAGAAAAATATATTTTCGGAAGATAGTGAGTAAGTTTTACTCTAAATCAAAGTTAAGGTAACTGTGGGAAATAAAATAATGACCTCGGAAGGAGATAATAAATTAACCTGCTATGGAGTTCGAGAAAAGAAATGGTTAGGGTTTTTTTGTGTAATATTTCTTTGGGAGAGGTGAGGGTGGGGGGATCCATGTGACGACTGAGTTATACGGCGTAATATTTGAGCGATTTGCCAGCTTGTTTTAAATTTCTTTAATATAGCTTAGAGTTGTCGCTATTTGAGAGAGAACTTTTGGATTTATATGCAGTTGTGAAGATTAATTATATGTTGGGAAGATTAAGGCTTCCCTTCCCAAACCTCCAAATCAAACAACTCTCTCTCTTTCTATTTTAGATGTTCTATAAGAGTTAATAACATTGAAATTCTGTCAATTTTTTTCATTAAAAGTTGCAACCTCATTAAAAAGTTCAAATTACACATGATTATTGTATCACTTATGAATGATTTTATGTTAAGATGGAACTATTGATCATATTTGGAGCGTGAAGAGCATATTTGGTGATATAAATATGAGCAGGTATAGATCGTACATACATATTTAAGGTCGCAAATTCAAATCAAGGTATTTCTAATCAAATATATAATTATGTATATGGTAAATTTCGTAAACTAAATTACAAGAATCTAATTAGCTCGATGGAATGAGGTTAGATAACTTAAATAACATCGTTATTAGCCTTCTCCAACTACAAGCCACACGATTAAGAGGAGGGTGATACACGCAAGTGGTTCTACTAATTCACTACATCTCCTTGAGTGATCTATAAGAGAAAAATACTTAGTTTTCACTATGATATAAGTTTGTAGTTATAAGAGGAGAAGTAAAAACTTATTTCTCTATAGAGAAAAAAAAATACCCTTCTATTCTTTTGAATTAGAAAACTATGATTTCCACCAAACCGTTTCATTTATTAGGTGAATTAGATATATTACATAATTGCACTGTATGTCCAAATACTTAACAAATATGTATATGGTCCCGAATTCAGCTAACTTGTTATGGGCAGACCTGCTAAACACAATATAGAATGTCCCCAAATACTAGCGTCTCACATATATCAACAAGCCCAAACACCAAGCTCCAAATTCAGATAACATTAGATTTTTGAAAGCAATTTGATTGACTACCTTATCATGTCAGATCGCATCTCTAAACATGCCCAATAATGCTTTGTAATAATGCAACTCTTGCTCCATTCACAATTGTAAACATTTAACCCATATAACCAACCACATCAACATAATTCACAATCTTTCCTCTCCAATAGAGTGTTATAGATGGTGTCATCTACAATTTTATCTATAAACTGTATTAAAATTAGTGTACCTTCAATTATGATTTGTTAAAAAATCCTTCTTACTGCAATTATTATTTGTATTATATTTTCTTCATAATTGTTTATTATATTTTTTATTTTTTATTTGAATAGGAAAATCGAATGCTCCTTGAATGTGGAGTGAGAAGTGTGTGAGCGTGCTAGAAAATTACAGTGTTTTCAAACTGAAGAAAAAAAAGAAATAGAGCTATTAGAATTAAAATCATGCTCGTAATCCTGACTTCAAGTTCAAATGATTTTAGTGAAATAATGAAGGGGGAGAGTATCATTGTGACGCCAATTTTTACAAAACTCATTTTTGAATACACCTTGAAATTCACACTCTATTTTTTTAAACATAAATCATGCGAGAGAGAAAACTAGATAATTATTTTTCCAAACACATTAATGAATGTCATACACTAAATAATAATTAGAAATGCAGAAGTAAATGGAAATTAGTTTACATGCTATGTTTTTAATTTTCATAAATATTAAAATTGTACATGCATGTAAAAGTAACACAACTAAAAACCCAATGGAGCTCGACTCTCAAAAAGTATCGCACCGCTAGCCCTGCCGAAAAGTAGTCCTGTATACTAGTCACTCTGCACACATATACACAACAAAATAAAGGGTGACTATATAGAAATACTCAGTAAGTGAATTCCTATAGTTTATTATGCTGAATGCACAGGAGAACCTTCGGCCTCCATGGCCTAAGCTCCACATAGTTATAATTATATCCAAATCATAATCATCCATTAACCTATCACGTGCAAAACAATATTTTGAGCATCTCGCATGATCAATCATACAACATCCAGTCATAATCACATTTATAAACCCTAATTTCCTAACCCTAAAAATCACAAAACTTCCACCATTCTCACAAAATGAACCTACATTCCCTAACCATTACAAGCACTCATCAACCCTACTTAATAACTCCCATTTCACTTAGAAATTTATAGGGTTCGAGAGCTTACCTCGCTGGAAAATCGTAGGAAATGCTAAAGCTTGTGTGGATTATGTTTCCTTAGCACAATGTAGGAGCTTTTATGTGTGGAAGGCAAGATTTTGGTGTTTGGGAGGGTTGGAAAAGTGATTTTTCGAGCTT
>CANYCX013237419.1:0-12649 GCA_948193385.1 Breynia disticha f. nivosa | reverse complement strand
TATCATGGATGAAATGGTGATCAATCTTAAATGATTAAAATGATCATTTTGGAATAATGTGTGGCATATATTGTGTGAATATGTTTGTAATTTATCCATGACATTATGGCATTGCATAAGCATGGTGTGACATGTTCATGGTGAGGAAAAGCAAAGAGAGAAAATCGGCAAAAACAAGAAGCCTGTGCTCACTGCCGGTAATTAAGGAGCGTGTGCTCAATAGGGAGATATCCCTCGATAATGGGAGCGTGTGCTCAATAGGGAGATATCCCTCGATATAATGGGAACGTGTGTTCAATAGGGGAGACCTTAAGAAATTCGACAAAAAAATGGAGCGTGTGCTCACAGTCGGTAATTAAGGAGTGTGTCCTCACGAAGGAGAGATCCTTCAACATAAAAGATAATGAGTGTTACTGAGTCATTTTGTATGTGAAATGCATTGGACATTCACTTGCACTTGTGTGATATAACATGTTAATTGTGATCATGAATACTATGTGTGGATGAAATGCAATTGATATAATGGTTGTGCAAATGGATTGCTTGAGTGGTTTTGATTGAAGGAATGCTTAAGAGATGTTGTGATGTTAACGTTGGAATGTTCATGGAAATTCGTTGAATGAATAAGTATGTTGGTAAGATTTGATGATTTGTTGTTGGTTTGATTTGGGAATTGCTTAGGAGTGAGAGGTGCATGATATATGAATGTTATAAGTGTCTTAGATATGTTAAGTATGTCGTGTGTTGGAAACAGAGGTTGAAACGGGCTACACAAACCATTTTTCAAGTCGTTTCACTTCCAGCGAGTTCCAGTGGGGTTGGAACAGTTTTTGGAACGGGATGCATAAATTTTTCTCTAAACCATTTCACTTCTAGTAAGTTCCAGTAAGGATGGAACAGTTTCTAGAACGGTTTGTACTAACTGTTTTCCAAACTGTTCAGCCCCTAGAAGCCAGAACAGAGGTCAAAACGGATTGGTGAACGAACTGTACAAGCCGTTCTCCAGATCATTTCCACTCAGTAAACAGTGAAATATAATTGAGAATTGAAAGAAAGAACTAAGGTAATGGAAAATTAGGAGGGATAGAAACCCTAATAACTAAGGTAATGGAAAACTAGGAGGGATAGAACCCCCACACGTGCCTAATGCACCTAAAACACTTAATCAACGAGTACTTATGCATTAACTATCTTGATAAGTATTGTAGACGTACTTACTGGGTATTTAGTTACTCACGATACGTGTGTGTTTGTGATGAATGTGCAGAGTGACAGTAGCTTGCAGTGGGACTATTCTTTTGGTGGTGCTAGCAGTGCGATACACTCAGTGAGGTTGTGTCTCCTAATTTTTTTTTACCCTTTTGTACATCTATACAAACTTTAGTATATAAAATGATTTACATACAATTATTTGTAAATCGATTCCATAGCTTCCGCATTTATTTCTAATGACATGTTTTGTATACGACCGAACAATGGTCAATCTTTTAAAATGATGCATATATTTATCTTTCTTTTCTCTCTCTTACTTAATTGTTTTTTAAAAAAAAAAGGTTGCCAAATTTTATATTTTATTCAAAAATGGGTTTTACGATTTCAGTGTCACAAATAATGGTGGAAAGAAACAAAAACTTATCAAAGAAGATGGAGTTGGTAGACAGAGATGGAGTGATCTCATCACCATAGCCGAAAGTATAAAGAGCTAAGGAAAATGGCCAAATGAGGTTTAGATGAAACAACCAGATGGTAACTATCAAGTCTGGTTTTCCAGAGGTTTCCTCCAGATGCTTCCACAGGCTTCTAGTCACGTGTTTCTTGTTTATTTTGGCGGGAATTTCTGTTGTAACCGTCTTTTTTATTCTTCCTTGCTTTCTCTATAAATACCACGGCTGAGTGTATTGTAACTTAATGAAAGCAAGTAAATTTTTCCCAAACACTCCTCTGTTTCTTGTTATGGTATCAGAGCAGCATGCTCTAGGTCACCGACTCTGATTTTAGATTTCTTGTTAACATTTCTTCATGGCCGCACCGATCACCGTTCGTAACCTTGATGCTGAATCACCACTAAGTCCGTACTATATTCATCCTAGTGAGAGTCCCTCATTAGTGTTAGTTTCTTCAGTTTTAACTGGAAACAATTACCATTCTTGGTCAAGATCCATGAAAATGGCTCTCCAGTCAAAGAATAAGCTTGCCTTTGTTGACGGCTCGATTACTCCTCCTGCAGTAACACATTCCGATTATCAGATCTGGCAAAGATGCAACACATTAGTGCACTCATGGATCTTGCATTCTGTATCTTCATCGATTGCTCAAAGTGTGATTTGGATCGATGAGGCATCCGAAGTATGGAAAGATTTACGTGATCGATTCGCACAAGGTGATTAATTCTGACTTTCTGATCTCCAGGAAGAAATCTATAATCACAGGCAAGGTTCTTTAAATGTCACTGATTACTTTACTCAAATCAAGATCTTATGGGATGAGTTTTTTAATCTGTGACCCATACCTCAATGCTCTTGTGCTACAAGGTGTTCTTGTGGAGCTATTGATGCAATAAAACAGTATATGAACAATGACTGTGTTATTCGATTTCTGCGAGGACTCAACGAGTCTTTTAGTACAGTAAGATCACAGATTATGCTGATTGATCTGTTACCTCCCCTCAATAAGGTGTTTTCTATGATAGTTCAGTTTGAGAGGCAATCAGCGCATAATGACGCTACTGTCATTAGTGTCAACAACATGTCTGCAGTAAGGCCTCAGACGAACACACCATATCGCAAATTGAATCAGCAACGTCAGCGTCCAGTTTGCACGTATTGTGGCTTAGTTGGACACACAGTCGACAAATGTTACAAGAAGCATGGTTTTCCACCAGGATACAAACACAAAAGCAATAATGTTACTGGTAACTTGCCTAATCCAGCAACAAGTCTGGTTCACAATGTTCAAAGTACTCATAATTCTGATCATTCTGATCATCATGGGAAGGACAATCATAATTCTGCCACTCCATTCTTGAACAGCCTTTCTGAGACGTTTGATAAGGAAAAGGTAATGACCCAGCCACATCAGATCAATGCAGTAACAAATCAGCCCATGCATGCATCAGGTATATCCCTTGCGTCTGATATATCTGTTTTTTCTAACAATGTCTGGATTGTGGATACTGGTGCCACAGATCATGTTGCTCACTCACTTTCTGCTTTCGACTCTTATGTCCCTGTGCATCACATTTCCGTCTCGTTACCTAACGGTACTTCCATACCAATTACACACATTGGTACTGTCAAAATTAATGACAGATTGAGTCTTCACAATGTCATGCATTCATTTGCATTCCACGTAAACATCATATCTGTTAGCAAACTTCTTGGTTCTAACTCCTTAGAGCTTATAGTCTCTAATGGTTATTGCATACTTCAGGACCCTCGCACTTTGCAGAAGATTGGTTCAGCTATCATTAAGGATGGCTTATATCTCCTTGATGCAACTCGGCAAGATACACATGTTGCACCTGCTGTTAATAATGTTTCTGGTTGTTCTGATTTGTGGCATTACATATTAGGCCACATCTCAAACCACTGTTCTCATACTTTACATTCATTGAATAAGCAGATCCCCATCTTAAATGTCTCCCATTGTGATGTCTGTCAATATGCCAAACAACGCAAGTCTTCTTTTCCAGCCAGCACTTCTGCAAGCCAAACAACGCAAGTCTTCTTTTCCAGCCAGCACTTCTGCAACTACTGCTATATTTCAGATCATTCACTTGGATATTTGGGGCCCTGCACCAACTACAGGACGAGAAGGACATAGATATTTCCTATCAATTATTGATGACTACAGTCGTTATACATGGATCTTCCACATGAAATGTAAAAGTGATACAAGGCAATTGATAATAAAGTTCTGTAAGTTCATTGAAAATCAGTTTAGTGTTTCTGTCAAGTGTTTGCGTTCAGATAACGGTCCAGAGTTCATGATGACTGATTATTATGCATCTAAAGGCATTCTTCATCAAACCTCATGTGTTGAAACTTCAAAACAAAACAACGTAGTGGAACGTAAGCATCAACACCTCCTAAATGTTACAAGGGCCCTCATGTTCCAATCTGGCATTCCGATGTCTTTTTGGACAGATTGTTTACTTCATGCTACGTACCTCATCAACATAATCCCATCACCAGTCATTGGCAATGAAACACCATACACCAGATTACACTCCAAACCACCTTCTTATGACATGCTCAGGAATTTTGGCTCTCTTTGTAATGCCACTACACTTCAACACCATCGCACTAAATTCGATTCCAGATCTGGAAAGTGTGTTTTTATTGGTTTTGTTTCTGGAACAAAAGGATACAAGCTCTATGATATCAATAACCATCAGATTTTCATCTCCTGTCACGTCAAGTTTTTTGAAAATGAGTTTCCTTTCAAGTCACAGTCCAACAACTCTTCTAGTTTATCTCTTCCTGGTAGCTCTTTTGATTCTTCGGTACATCCGTTTGACTCTATTACTTTGCCTACAGTTCCACCCTACGGATTTGCTCCTATCTCGTCTCCTAATAGTGATGCACAGGTTATTCCCTTATGTCAATCTACCAGAATTTTTCATCCTCCACGTTATCTCCAAGACTATCATACAAATTTATTGCATAATATCAAGTCTGGTTTTGAAAATTCTCCTCATGCATTGCATCATGTACTTACATATGATTATCTCTCACCCATGTTTAGATCTTTTGTGTGCAAAGTCAGTGCTTCTTCTGAACCTCAGACTTATCATGAAGCTGTCAAGCATGTCTGTTGGCAACAATCCATGCAGGAAGAATTACAGGCCCTGGAGAAAAATCACACCTGGAATGTTATTGAAGCTCCATCCGGCATTCATCCTATAGGTTGTAAGTGGGTCTATCGTGTTAAATACCATCCTGATGGCACCATATCTTGCCACAAATCCAGGCTGGTTACTAAAGGTTATAATCAGCAGTTGGGCATTGACTATTTTGAAACATTTTCTCCTGTTACTAAAATGACGACAGTTAGGGTTTTGTTGGCACTAGCCTCATCCTGTGGTTGGATTCTCCAGCAGTTAGACATCAATAATGCCTATCTACATAGAGATTTATCTGAAGATGTTTACATGGCTTTACCACCAGGTGTTTCATCCTCCGTCCCTAATCCAGTCTGTAAGTTGCGCAAGTCTCTTTACGGGCTCAAACAAGCTGGCCGTCAATGGAACGCCAAACTCACCAGTTTTCTTCTTCATCAAGGTTTTTCTCAGTCTATGGCGGATCACGCTTTGTTTACTCGAGGATCTGGTTCCACATTTTTGGCTTTGTTGGTGTATGTAGATGATATTATTCTTGCTTCTCCTTCTCAGTAGCAGATTACTGACATCAAGTTTCAGCTTGATCATGAATTTACTATCAAGGATCTCGATCCCTTACGGTATTTTCTTGGTATCGAGGTGGCCCAAAACAAGGATGGTATCCATATCAATCAACAAAAGTATGCCCTAGATATTTTATCTTCAGCTGGTTTCCTGCCATCTAAACCAGTTGCTACCCCTATGACTGCACTTCCCAAGATGGCTGCTGACACAGGTGTTCCACTGACTGACCCACAACCGTATCAGAAGCTCATCGGCCAACTCCTTTACCTCACCACCACAAGGCCCGACATTTCTTACGCTGTACAACAATTATCCCAGTTCATGTTTGCACCTACTAATGTGCACTTTCAGGCTGTATCACGCATTTTGCGTTACATCAAAGGTTCACCTGGGTAAGGATTGTTTTTCCCTGCTGGTTCCAAAGCTACTCTTAAAGCTTTCTCGGATGCTGACTGGGCCACATGTGCTGATACTCGACGTTCTATTACGGGTTTCTGTATTTTCCTTGGAGACTCCATTATTTCTTGGAAGTCCAAGAAGCAAGTAACGATATCCAGATCGTCTTCTCAGGCGGAATATCGTGCTCTTGCATCCACAGCAAGTGAGCTGCAATGGATCACTTATTTACTGCGAGATTTTCAGTTTTCTTTAGACACAGTTCCTTCCCTCTACTGTGATAACACCTCTGCCATGCATATTGCTACCAACCCCATGTTCCATGAACGCACAAAACACCTCGACATTAATTGCCATTTCATCTGGCAACACTTACTCGCGGGTCATCTCAAGCTGCTGCCCATTCGCACACATGCTCAACTTGCTGATTGTTTCACCAAGGCTTTGTCGTCTCCTCAGTTCCACTCCAATATCTCCAAGCTGGGCATTCAAAACTTCATGGCTCCAGCTTGCGGGTGGGTATCAAGTCTGGTTTTCCAGAAATCTCCTTTGGATGCTTCTAATCATGCTTCCAGTCATGTGCCTCTTTCACGCGTGACCCTATCCAAAAAATTCGCAACTCTGGTTAAGTACACAAATAAAAGCAGTGTCTGTGTACTTGCATGTTTTGTCCGTTTAATATATCAATTGTCTGTGTAACGCCCTGGATTGGTACACAGACACGAAGATGTCCATGTAACTTAGTGCTTCTTTGTCCATGTAATACACGACTTGCCTGTGTAGTGTGTCAGCTTGGTCCGCTTTCATCCATTTTCGTTAACTTTCATCCAAAAATTGCACGAAGTAGTTTTCTAACATGCAAAATGTCAAACAAAGGATAAATACAAGGCTTTTATCAAACAATCTTACACTTGAATCTTTGTTTGTCCTCAAGCAAAATAGAATAAAAACAAGAATCACATTGATCAACCAAACATTTCAGCACTAACATGGGTCATATCCCAATTTAAAATAAATCACTCAAACTCTACAAAAAACATGTAATACAGAGTCGTAGTCTCATTTATCAAACCAACAATTCAAAACATCTTATAGAAACAACAAGCCAATAGATAAAAGAAAAACCAATGAATTCCTCAATATATCAAGTAAGAATTTTTAAATTTCATTTAACTCGTTAAGTTCTAATACTAACTCCACTCATTATAACACACTTCAGACAATACATTGAAAATTCGACTGCTGAGTTTATTTCTTGTTATTAAACTTATTCATTCATTCATTTATTTATTTTTTTTCTCTCTTTTTTTTTCTTTCAGCAATACTCATGTCACAGAGAACGGAGTAATTATAGAAACAAAGTATCAGACCAAAACATTTTTCCCCTAAGTTTGAGCTTTGAGTGGTTCCATAAGGAAAGTTAGCTATAGTCCAATTTAAAGCAGCTACATTCATAAGGAAAAGCATTTTTGACATTGCTTAAACCAAGATAGACCCATATCATCTCACTTGAGTTCTTGAGATTAAAATTTCTATGTTGCAGCTAACATTGGCACTAACATATTTAAATGTCGTATAATTTTTAGATCTTATCGGATAAACTTTTGAAATGAACAAACCTACTCATCTGTATTAACCTGCAACTCGCATATTTTGATTATTTATGTTAATTCAACTCATGAACAACAACTGCAGATATTATATCTCAAGCAAAATTCAATAGATTCACTCAAAATTAGAAAAATTTTCTCCACAATTAATGTCTCAACAAATGGTTAATAAAATGCGACCCTACTTCACATTTAAACCGTACATTGTCCTTAATGCACAAAAGAGAATAGAACAATAATGATCAAGATAATAAGTGAGTAAGAGCAAAAAGACAAGTAAGCTTCCCTGATTTCATTTCATTTGCAGAAATGTTACACGCAAGCTTAGTGTTTGGAGTGTCATGTCGATCCAAGGTAGGAAACACTAATTATTCTATCTAAAGAGAAAAAAAGGAAACGAAATAAAAAATAACTAAAATAAAAACGAAACAATAAAAATAACAGGAATATAAAAAAACTGAGAAAAATAATAAATTAAACGAAAAGTGTTCAATGTATGAAATAATATTCAAATTAAGTACATACAAAAATGAGAGAAAAGAAAAGAAAGAAATAAAATGGAGATAACCGTCTCTCAATCTTTAGAGTCCTCTTAGTCATCGACCTGACCACGGTGAGTTGACAACCTATAGTTTCAGGAGGACCAAAAATATTGGTCCATACTATCTACATGCAGTGATGGAACCAGAAATTTTTCTAAGGGGGCGATTTTAATTTTTTTAATACATATAAAAATTGAATGAAACATAAATAATAAGATAGCAAAGTTTAACATTTAAACAAAACATTAATTTCATTGATTATCAATATTATTTGCAAGACTTTCTAAATTATCAAAATCATTAAATTGTGCATATCTTCTAATTAAAGTCTTAACATTTTTTATGAATTAATATTTTTTTCATCTATTTATAGGTTGTTTTCTGCACTCAATCCATATTATTTGTATAAATAAATTTTTATTCATTATCAATTACTTATATTCTAACTAATCCAATTGAAGATTTTAATGACAAGGAAGAGTATTGAGTATTATGTGTCTTTGATTAAATAATAATAAAAATATAACAATTTAGTACTTGGAAGGACTTGAATTTAAATCTAACTTTTTTTATTGAAAGAATTATGATTTTAAGTCTAAAATATCAATATTGCCATATTGGTTGTAAATTTAATTGACGGTCTTTGTTGTGTTTAAAATAACAGGCCCACACCCACAGTCCTCTGGTCCACAATCCAACTTCTGTCCCTTTTTTCTTGGGAAAATTACATAGATGACATCTTTTTAAAGTCTTACTACATATATGTCATCACAAAACTTGGATAACTAAAATGACATGCTTTCATTTAACTTCAACCATAATAGCAGATTTTTTAAATTAAAAAAATGTCATTCTTAAAATAAAAAACAGCTCACAATTTTCTTTTAAATTGAAAAATAAACCATATTTGTAGCATAAATTAAGGATTTCAGTTTAAATTCTATTTATTGACTTTCAAAATTGAAGATGTAACAACTTTATCAATAAAGCATAACAATTGAACTTTATTATTAATCTCAGAAATCATATTTTAAGAAACTTTACACTCTCTCACGTAACACAACAAAAAAGCACTGAAATCAACACAACAAGAGGAACTGCAAAAATCCTCCAGCAAGTTGAATGTTTCAATATTCTTAAGATATATTGTAATGCTTTTGTGGACGCAAATAGACACGTTATTTATATTTAATAATGAAAGCAAATATTTCAATATCGCATATCTTTTTTGTTCGACTTTATGCTCAAAAAAAGCAGTCGCGTAATATTGATATCATTGATTACTTAGAAAATCTACAATTTAACGTTAACGCCAAAAAAAGAAAAAGAATGCAATTTATATTATTTGGACATAATTAGACACATTAAAAAGAAAACCAAAAGTCATTTTAGACACAAAAAAATCATATCACATTATATAATGATAGATGTAGAGATATCATATATAGAGATATCTGGTGATGGCTTGATGTGTCTCCTAAAACGTTCGGCCACAACTGGACTCGATACTTTTGCTTTTCATGGACACATATGGACTCATGTAGTCGGTCTTTGTACCACTGGATACATCATCTCCTGAACTTAAATGACTTCCTCCAATATCCATACCCAGGTCCTCTAAAAAATATACTGCTTGCGAAATCATTCCAAAATAATAATTAAACTTGTTCTCGTCCTTCATTTTCAACGAAAAAAATCCTTATAAAAATACTCAAAATGTCAATAACAAAAAAAAATTGTAAAATTAGACACATTTAGACACTCACTACCCTTAATTGGATTCATTACATCCACATACCTGAACAAAAAAAATTTAGAACACATGTGGAATCATTTGCAACATAATTGAATCGTAAATGCATGGAAAAACAAATCAATGGACACAAAAAGACTCAACATAATGTATGAAAACCAAATAAAAAAGACTGAATAAACCGAATCACTATCAACAAATAGATACAAAAACTACAAAATAGAAAAACACTCTATTATGCCATATAAGAACCCAAAACATGTAAAAACAATCAACTAAAAAAATCATAACCAAACAAAATAAGATTCTAAACAAAATCCACAAATGTATGACACAAAAAGACTCAAAACATTTAGATTTTCACATCATTCATTCATCTTCTTAAAAAATTTGATTCCCAAACATTTTAGCCACATTTACACACCCAACAAATTTCTCAACTATCAACTGAAGGAAAAACATAAACCAAACAAAATTCGCTAAACTTACACACAAAAAGGCTCGCAAATTTCACAATCACTCAACATTATGTTTATGTTTTGAAAAAAAGGGAGGAGACTTGGAGTTTGCGCGTAAGGTGTTCAACGAAATGCCTGAGAGGAGTTTGGTTTCGTTAACGACAATGATGGCATGTTATGCGAAATTCAGGATGGTCAGGGAGGCGAGAGAGTTGTTTGATTGGTTGGAGAAGAATGATTTGGTTTGCTGGAATGTAATGATTGATGGGTATGTGCAACACGAGTTGCCTAATGACGGTTTGGTGATGTTTAGTCAAATGTTGAGAGAGAAATTGCAGCCTAATGAAGTTACCCCCTCCCAAATTAAACAGCTGGATCCCTAAAAATGTGAAATTTAATGATTAATTCTGAAATTTAAATTTGAAAAAATTATTTTTAAAATAAAAAAATGCTATATTAGAAAATAAAATCAAAATGCTATTTTTTAGAGATTATCTTTAAAAAAATGCCATTTTGTTGCACCAATGGCCGTGAACATTACGTCCGTTCTATGTTTTGATAATGATTTAAAATGAATGAACTTGATAAATATTGTCCACAGGTTGAAGAGACAGCTTAGATCGAAATCGGACAACATAAAATTAAGGTTTTAATGTCAAAATGGTTATTTGACAAAATTAGTCAACCAACATATGGCTTACTCGACTAAGTTGTGGGCCAAAATAATCAAGAGCGCGAAATGAAAAGTTGAAAGTTTGAATAACGGTTATTTTGCCAGGTCAGAAATATTAGTCGACTAACTGGGATTTTAGTCGACCAATTTGAAGACAAAAAGCTGTCAGCTTTTTTAAAGTGAGCCTTGGGCAGTGCAAAGTTGCGGAATTCAAATTTGAACGTTGTGGAGCTCCAGGAAAAAGTTTAGTCGACCAGAAGTAGACTTACTCGAGTAAAATAAAAGTGGATTCAAGACAATTCTGTTCTGGAACTATCTTACTCGAGTAACATATTATTAGTGCACCAATTGAAAAATTATTAGTCGACCAAGAGACCACTTACTCGAGTAAAATGAAAGTGAATTTGGGACAGTTTGGTTCTGGAAAAATCCTACTCGAGTAACAAAAAGTTAGTCGACCAATTGGAAATTTTTTAGTCGACTAAATTGAATATTAGTCAACCAAGTGCTTTCTGCAGCAACTTTTTCACATCAGAAAGTGAAGCATCTTTGAGCCACTATTTAAGCAACAATAGAAGAAAGAGAATGTACAACTCTACAGAAAATCCATCAAGCTCAATTCCAAAAGCTCTCAACTCTTATATTCTCATTTGTGCAAAAATCCAAAAGCTTTCATTGTTCTTTATTGTACTCTTTGTAGAACCAGCATAGATTTGTTTGTTTGTTCAGAATAGACAATTGTGGTAGGTGTGACTTGAGCCGGAAATCAGGTTGTGTTTGTAAGGTTCCTTGAGCCGTAACTCAAGCTTGTACGGAGTTCTCACTGAGCTTCAAAGTGAGGTAATAGTGAAGGGTTTGATAAAATCCTAAGTGGGAAGCTTAGGTAGTGGAGTAGGTATTTCTGCCGAACCACTCTATATCGCGTGTTCTTTGTTTTCTAATTTTATATTTGCAAAAAATCGGTATTGTTCTCGAGCTCTATTCAAACCCCCCGTTTCTAGAGCTGGTTTTTATCCTATAATTGGTATCAGAGCGGGTCTCTTGAAGAAGGCTTAACATCCTTGAGCGATCCAAAAATTGGCACAAGCTCATCTTGCCAATTTTGGTGTCAACCCAAACTGTCCTCCGTTGTTCAATGGTTCAAACTACTCAACATGAAAGAACCACATGAAGATTCATATCATGTGCGAGGGCGTCAAATATTGGAAGGTAATTATCCATGGTCCTTATATACCTAGGAAGAAAATGGTGATTTGTTCGATGAACTTGATTATAGTGATGAGGATTGGAAAAAAGTGTATGTGAATGCCAAGGCTATAAAATTGATCCTATGTGCTTTGTCTGTTGATGAAAAGAATAGAATGGGATATTGTACTAGTGTTAAGGATATGTGGGAAAGACTTAGAGTTACCTATGAGGGCACTAATCAAGTTAGAGAAACCAAAATAAATATGATATTGCATGAATATGAAATATTTACAATGAAGGATGGTAAGTCGATTAGCTTGATGCTTGATCGATTTGGTGAGATAATTAATGGTTTGAGGAGTCTAGGTAAACTGATGGAAGATAGTGAACAAGTTAAGAAAATTCTGCGATCTTTGCCGAAAGAATGGGACTCACAAGTGACTGCAATTATGGAGTCTAAAGATCTCAACACTCTTGGGTTCAATGCACTTGTAGGGTCTTTGATAAATTATGAGATCATCTTAAAGACGAGAGGAGGAAGAACTAAGGAGAAAACGATCGCCTTGAAGGCAAATGTTCAACAAAGAGGTGAAAGTGATGATGAGTATATTGAGGGAGAGGAAGA
>CANYCX013237398.1:0-11335 GCA_948193385.1 Breynia disticha f. nivosa | reverse complement strand
CAAAATAGAGAGTATAAGAGCAATTAAAAAGTTCCACATGTAAATTAAAGATAAAATCTGATTTGTTGCAATTAAAAAGGATATGTTGAGCAATTAACCCAAGTATAAACCCCCATAGTGGATGCTTTTATGAAGATTTTATTTGGCGTTATGTGGCACTTTGGGATTGGTGGTGAGAAGACAAGGGGAGGAAAATTGGGAGTGAATGAATGAGGAAAATTCATTCATGTTGGAGGAGTTGGGAGGTTTTGGTGTCACCTTTAAAAAATAAATATACAACAAATCATCTGCTCTAAGCAAGTTGATATTCATAAAAACCTGTCGAACATGCAAATATTATATCCAAAAACAACTAAAATTTAGAATTTATTAAAAAACTAACTGAACTAGGTGGAAAAATTTAAGAGAAGGGAACTTCCATAATCGTTAAGAGAGAATGTCTGCTATACACAACAGAATCAGTCAATCAAACATATCAAGTATTTAGATTGAATGATCTTGAAAGTTACTATATATATTTATAACTATCTATATACTATATATATATATATGGACTTTATAGAAGAATAACATACTGAACTGAATTTCTCATTTCCAGTTGAGGAATCTGGATTTTCAGCTAACTGATGAATCGCAGCAGTGAAATCCCCATCGATGAGTTAATCGTTGAGGCCTTTCCTCTAATTCCTGCTAATTGCTAATGCTTTATATATACACTGTAATCTAACAATGCACCCTTCCCTTCCTTCATAACTCCATTTTCAACTGTTTCCAATGCAGAGATGCTGCATCACCACCATTATTTTCAGTTATATATAACTCCTTCAATCTATCACATTCTCAAATATAATAATATAAGCAAATATCTAATGGAATAAACACACAAGATTTACTGCCTCATTTAGCTTCGAAAAGCACAAGAATTCGAGAAATCCTCAGGTTTTATCTACCTGAATTCGTTGAGGAGTCATAACTCAAAAGGGAGTTCTCTGGAATAACAATATTGTAGCTGTCTTCCCTTCCCCAACCTGGTTGGCTAAGTGCATCCAAATTACATTGATCCTGATATTGCTGTCTGTTTCCATTTACTTGAACATCAGGCCACGACGATGGCATTACCATTCCAGCGACATTACAGTCTCCTACAGATCCAGTCTGCAAGTTATAAAAGTCAATTGAAAGTGTTATCAACAAGGATTATCATTCCACATTCTGCGAAATATTAGCTAACCCTGAGGCCGACTTCAAAGGCCACCAAAGCTCACGAAGTGTTTAATTACGAATATGAAACTTCATCCTAAGTCAACAAAATAAAAGAAAACTCATATGTTTAGATTTAGCAGGCGTAAGAGGCACATATACAATCACTAATGGCAGATGTTACTCATCCATATAATGAGATCAAATGGCACAAAGCTGTTATTAGACTCACTGTATTACGCAGCACAAATGTTATTGGGGGAGAACCATGTACAGAATGATATTTTTTTTTCTATTCTAAACAAATATATCATCAAGATCATAATATAAAATTAAAATCATTTCAAGTATAGATCATACAAATTGCTAAGCAATATACGAATAGATGCAGTTACAAAGACCTGAACACATTCAGTTACATTCGGAATATATACCTCGGAAATAAAGGGACATGTTTCAACATAGGATAACTAATAAGATGAGCTTGCTACTTACTTCTCCGGTCAATACGCTGTCAAGATTGAAATCAATCGTAGGGTTGACTGCTGCCAGTCTCATTGATAAGAACTGAAACAATAATAAAATTTATCAGAGATTCGGACTTGAGATAACAGTCGTGGTTTAACGAGGAATGGCAGTGAAGGCATCTACGAACCTCAAAGGAGAAGATACAAGAAAACGGAACAAAATATGACAACTCAAGTGATTTATAGAAATCACCAAACAAGAGTTACAGGAGATGGAAACCAAAGATAGGGTTTAGTGCCACATGAAGCAAGTTCAAGTGAATTTTAAAATTAAAAACTGCAAATACAAATATGCAAGGGCTTGCCAACCAACCTCCACTAGGCGCTGCAGAGAATGTACATGGTTGATGATTTCATCAAGAACCAAAGCTGTCCCAGAAACCTGCATCAAAGATTCAACTTTTTCACTCTTCCAATTTGTTGTTTAGAAACACAATTTCACTTTCGAGCAATAGAAACATGAAAAACAGAATGTCACATGCAGAGAAGAAAAATAATCAATAGAAGAGCTTTTTAACTCATATATAGTAAGATCAAACTTTTTTAATAAGCCAGCTACTAAGGCGAAAAAGCACTGAACTTTGAGCTTTATTATTCAGATCCAAAAGCAATTGTGAATAGTTCATATCAAATTCAATTAAACAATGGTCACTGATTAATATATTGATGTAACTGCACCAGAAAAGAATAAACCTCCCAGAAAATTAACTTTGGTGCCTTTTACTATAGCAAGATGACAATAAAAAAAACTATATAGCCATTTAAGCAAATGGTGACGATTGAATTTGTAACTAGCATGTAACGACAAATTAAGACTTCAAGCACTCATGGTTCCAACAGAGTTCTGATAAAACAAGTCTAAAAAAGCATGCCTTATTGAATATAACAACTAACAAGCGACGACAAGTTTACAACAGTACACATATCGTTTTAGCCATAGGCTCATAACTATAAACATTCAACTATTAATCAGATGTGCTGCATAAATGTGTGAATTAAATGGATGCATAGAGAGAAATCATTTTGCAAAATGATTTAGCCAATGTCATGAGCTATTAGACCTCTATCCCGCCAATAGAATATCTAGAAAACATGGTATGTGGTTCTAAAAAGGACATCGTTAGGCAAGTGTATAATCATAGTTAAAAAATAAAAATGGGATTTGCAAGTCCCGTAGATTATAAACTAATAAGGCATCACATCATGTATCCTCCTAGTTAGGTCAAAGAATTTGGCATATGAATAAATCAGTTATGCGTGAAGGCTTCTTTCTGTTTCATCATCCATCAAATACTGATACCAAACTTGCAAGGGAAGTTGGTACCAAGTAGCTTTCCAGTAGGGACTAAAAATTTACAAGTCTATCCTATGGGACCCCAAACATCTGATCCCAACCCAGCAGCCACAAGAATGAGTGTTTTAAGGCAAATACAGCTAGTATCATCAGCCCAAAAAGAATTTCTTGATTGCTTCATCAAGGTTATTTTTGTCATTTCCTTGCCACTTATCCCATTTATCAATTCCTTGCAATTTCACTTCACCAGTAATATTTCATTTTTAAGGACCCCAAATGGTAAAATAATCCCAGTACTGAAGATTAAAGTTCAATCTGCCAAAATTACAAATTAAAAACCTGAAAATAAATCAGCTTTTGAGTTAAACCCACTAAATACGAAGATACTCTCATAATTTTGATGTTTGGTCAAAACCCTCATAAAATATTCTTTTCCCAAATAATACCCTTCATTTGGCTGACCACATCTGCGCGAACAATTCGTGTGAAAGGAAAGATGACATGATCGGAAATGACAAAACTACCCCAAAAAATGACCCCTAACAAACTCATACCTCCAAGGAGAGTAGAAACTGCACAACACAAAAGTAATGAAATTACAAGACTACCACTCTACCCAAGTTGGGACACTTCTTCGTACAAAAGCTACCAAAAAGTTGACAACGACAGAAGCCATTAATTAATTATAATAAAATATTAATAAAACCCCCACCACATAATCTCTCTCAACCTTTCCACAAAATCTCAAATCAAATCATTAATTAATCACTACCCAAATCATAACTAATGATTAATTAAGAATAAATCACTTCACCACCACTAATCCAACACTAAAACCATTATTACTAAGTACTAACCTTATTACATCCCGGAACCAGCTCTTGTAATAGCTTCATTCTAGCGTTAATCTTCTCTCTCCTTGCCTAATCATTGAACATAAGACAAATAATTACAGAACTTTACTATATGAAAAACAAATTAATTTACTAATATTTTTGCATGTCACGTTCACACATCTTAGCTTAATTAAAGTTCCAAAACTGAATTAAAATAATTACTCTTTCAGCTAAGCTATGACTGTCCGTTGCTTGACCTCGCCGTGCCCGAACGTGCACGTAGGGAAGCTTCTCTCCCTCTTCACAACTCTCGATTTTGCTCTTCTTCGACGACCCTTTTGCCTGCACACATTTTTAACACAAATCAGGACACCAAATTCCAAACCAAACCCTATCATTCTACAAAACATGTCAACGCACTTCATTTCTAGTCTCCGATGTACCATTTACTAAAATTTATCCTGCTTTTGAGCGTGTTTTCGGTATCAACAGTTCGGATACTTGTCCATAAATTCACTCAAATGGTCTGTTGTCCAATTACGACCACAGATTTTAAAATTATTGTGAGTAATTAGTGGGTTTGTCAAATTGGGAGGATTAAAGTGAAAGAATTACCTTCTTCTCTCTTTCCTTCCGCTTATTCGAAGTCCCTCTGTCAAGGGAGGGATCAGGGTCGATCTCCGGCGGCTCAGTCTTGACTGGGGCGGCGGAATTGGAAGTCTCCGGGGAGTCATTACCAGCAAAAGCGGAAAAGCGTGCAGCTCGTTCAATCAAGGCAGCGTTGGTGGGAAAAGTAAGATGATTATTGGGAAGGAAGAAGGGTTTTTGGGAAGAATGAGGGGTTTGAAGGAGTTCAAAAGCTTGATTAGGGGGTAATTCCAGGAGGGCAGTGAGGGAATTAGAAGGTTGTTGAGGAGGAGGAGGCATTAAGTGGTTGTCGGGGAATTGGAGGGAATTAGGGTGGGATATAGGTCCGGGAAGTGAGTCCATGGGTGGAGTGGAAGTGTTGAGAAGAGGAGAAACTATTGAAAGGAAGGAAGGTGTGAAGTGAAGAGAAAGCAACGTTGGAAAGTGTGGGAATGTAATTTAGAGCTGTCAATTTTTGACACGATAACACGATTAATGAGGCACGTTTATGACACGACACGAATAACACGAATTCAATTTTTGGAATGTTTATTGCACAAATAATGACAATTGATAGAAAATAACACGACATGATTATGACACGCCTAACACGAATCGACAGCTCTAATGTAATTATACGATTTCTTCCACTTTTCTTAAATCTTTTGCAGGAGTTTTTTTTTTTCTCAAAATGTCTTTTTTACACCTCAAAATGTTGATGGTGCACATAAGAAGTTTTTGTTTTTTTTGAATTTTAATATGTGATTATTTTTATTGAACACTTTACATATTTTATTAATTTTATATATTATATAAAATTAAAATTATTTTTATAAAATAAATTTATTTTTATTCATATAGTGATTATGATTTTTTTGTCTTATTAAGTTTTTTTTTAAGGAGATTCATGCTAAAAAATTTTAATTTTTCCAACCAAATACAAAATGATTTTATTTATAAAAAAAAAATTTAGTGCAGTTATGTGTTTTTTGTTTTAACTTGAATATCAATTATTATAAAATAATTTCAAAAATAGGAAAAACTGGCAGCAATACCCGCGCGATACAACGGGATGTTGTGTAAATTATTTTATGTTAAACTATATTAAATAAAATTATTTATCTGAAAATAATTAATAAATAAGTAAATATTACATGAAAAAATAATTTATTATAAATGTTTAATGAATTTGTACAATAGATAATAACAAAAAAATAAAATTTGAGAATGAAAAGATGAATTGATAGAGTAAAAAGTGAACACTACATAAAAAGGAAAATTTAACATTTGAATTTAAAATTTGATAATTAACAAAGATTCTCATTTACACCTTTGAAGTTGAAGTTCAGTTTGTCCAACTCTACTTAAAACTCACATCTTTCATTTCCTCTCCTGCAAATCATTTTCCATTAACATTAATTAAACTACCCAAAAAAACATTTAATAATAACATAATGAATCATCCTAGATTAGCAAGTGAATAAAAAATAATTAGAAGTCTATCATCAAATTACAACAACAAACTCACCTTACAACTCGATGGATTGTAAGATAGATTGATAAAATGGATGAGGTTGACTTTGTGTTGGATATATATACATTGATATTGATAGCATGATTTAAAAATAGAAAAGGATTTAGAGTTTAATTTTGAATTTAAATTTTAAATGAATTTTAACACAGTTAGAACTATAAGTTATAACATAATTAAAATTGTGCACATATAAAATTTGGAGTTTAATTTTTAATTTAAATTTTAAATGAATTCTAGCATAGTTATGACTACGTCTTCTAGCATAATTAAAATTGTGTAGAAATAAGATTTAAATTTTAATTTTAAATTTTAATTTTAAATAAATTTTATCATAATTAGGACTATGTATTATAGTATAATTAAAACTGTGCAGATATAAGATTTAGAATTTAATTTTAAATTTAAATTTTAAAACTTATTTGATTCTTCACCATCAACCTCAGATTATAAGCATTCTCTTCCTCAAGCTTTTGCCAAACCATAAAACAATGACAAATAAATAAGATAGATGTTTAAATCCAAAAAAAAGAGAAATATACAGGTTAAGAACAATAATCAAAATGCATCACTCAGAAACAACAACTCCTAATGAAGGTTAACATTGAGCATAGCAGAGATTCACCATTAAGTTCTAGATTTAGTCTTCATTATCATATAAGAATGCCTTATCTGCCCTATCCAAGTCTGAAACTATTTTCTAAAGACTGCATTTATCATAAAAAACAATTTGCACTGATAGATGGCAAAGTTAAGTTGCAGTGAATGATTACAGAAAATCAGCTTTCCTAACATGGCCAACAAGATTCCTCGAGCAAATTCAAAAGAGTTACACTCACTCATCTAAACTTTTCTAAGATGATATTCTTCTTTCAGACATTAGTCAAATTCAAGATGATGAGATATCTTAGACAATATGCCCCAAACCACGACAAACAAAAGACTATTCAAAAGTAATAAGACATTGTAGGAATTGGGAAATCACATCTCCAACAATAGCTATAGATAAACACAGCTGATTTTTTTTTTCTCAAGCTAACTATATGAACCAGATTAACTTAAAAGAAACTTTTCAAGACAATGTTAAATCAGCTACCACTAACATTACGCAAACATGTAATGGCTGCAAATCTTACACAACTAAGAATTATTTCGTCAGAACTTTTAGTATGATTCAGATAGCATTTACATTTCTAGTAAAATTATTAATTCATGAAGGATTCCAACACCTACAAATAATTCTTAGAATATTGTACACATGACGACACATACCATATTGGTTTAGAATATCCAAAAACTATTAAGAAAAAGAAATGACAATATACAAATTTCTTAAAGAGCACAAACTCAAAATCAATAGTTACCTAGTTCAGTAAAACCAGGCTCTCTCTTTGCCTGAGCCAATAATGTTTCCACTAACTTCTTCACGGTTCATGTATAATTGAAGACATCGTTCAATAAGATTTTGTACCTGACACACAACACAAGATTATTAAAGCAACAAAGTGAAATGAGCAATACATAATCTTAAAATCAAATCCAACAAAGCCTCGTTCAACAAAAACGACAGATGGCTGACTTGCAATGCATATTTCCGTTCCATTCTACAGAAAAGGAGTAGTTGAATCCTCACAAAAAATAACAACAATTGCAAAATTAAACAAAAATAAGAGCGAGAAATAACTTACCACTTGAATATCTTTAGGCGAGACGCGTCTAACAGGCGTATTTGACATATCTCAATTACCAAAACACTCTCTTGCTACTCAGCCAACTTAACAAATACTTCCTGCATGCATTCCAAAACAAATCAGAAATTAAACACAATCAAAAAAAATTGCATATTGGTTATTCAATCCGTATAAAACAGCCAAAAAATCAATTCCATACATAACAACCAATTCAATTGTAAACTTGGTGTGGTGTTGAAAGAGTTAAATGGGTCGGGAACAAACTGGGCTTTAAGAATTTCTTCTGTGTGAATAGTGCTGGACGTGGGGGTGGTTTGGCTCTTTTGTGGGCTGATAATATCAACTTAACTATCTTGGGGTCATGCGAGAACTATATTGACTCTAGGGTGGACTTGGGAAATGGGATTTGCTATCGATTGAGTGGTTTTTACGGTTTTCCTGCGTGGGAAGACCGAAGGAAGTCGTGGGGCCTACTCCGAGAGATGGAGAGGATGAGTGATGGCCCATGGGTTATTGGAGGAGACTTCAATAACTTACTTTTCCAGAGTGAGAAGAGTGGGGGTCGGCCGTATCCGGAATGGATGCTGGAGGGTTTTCGAAGTGCGACGATGGAGTGTGGATTAAGAGATATGGAAACATATGGATATGGGTTTACATGGGAGAGGAGCAGGGGTTCTCCGGAATGGATTAGAGAACGATTAGATAGAGTGATGATGAATGATCTTGCTGGTAGAATGTTAAATAGGGCGTTTGTTAGAGTGCTGGAAGTGACTAGTTCGGATCATCTACCATTGTGGATGTGTCCTAGAAGGGAAAGCACTAGCTGGAGAAGGGAAAAGCTTTTTCGTTTTGAAAATGCTTGGATCAGGGATGAAAGTTGTGAAACGATAGTTGCGAGTTCGTGGAGGTCTGATAGCGTCAGAGGAGATGGTGATGTGGGGCACAGGCTGCAAGTATGTAAATCTGAACTGGTGAGGTGGAGTGCTTCTATTACGGGCAATTTCAAGAGAAGATTAAATGACTGTAGGAGGAAAATGGAGTCCTCTATTAAGGATGAAAGGGGATGCCACGGGGCAAAATACTGTGAGGCGAAGAAGGAGTATTTGGAAGCTCTCCAGCAAAGGGAGATTTACTGGAAGCAAAGGTCTCGATGTCAATGGCTTATGGAGGGGGACCAAAATTCAAGATTTTTCCATGCTATGGCTACTAACAGGCGGAGGAGAAATAGGATTGAGGGGTTGTATGATATGGAAGGCAATTGGAGAGACTGGGATACTGGGTTGGGACAGTCAATGGTTGATTATTTCTCGGAGCTGTTTAAGTTTGGGGGGTGTTTGATTGGGGAAGTTGTGGACGGTATTGAGGGGAGGTTAACTGAGGAACAGAAGGCTTTTCTTGATGCCCCGTTTGAGGACAAGGAAATTTATGATGCGCTTTTTAGTATGGATCCTTCTAAAGCTCCGGGTAAGGATGGTTTTAATGCTATGTTTTTTCAGAACTTCTGGCATATTGTTGGTAGGTGTGTTACTAAGATGTGCTTGGACTATCTTAATGGTGGCTCAATGCCGGAGAAAATTAATGATACGGTCATCACGTTGATTCCTAATAAACGGGAACCTGTGAATATGGGAGATTTTCGGCCAATATCTTTGTGTAATGTGATGTATAAATTAATTTCAAAAACTTTGGCTAATAGGCTGAAAAAGGTTTTGTCGAGTCTCATTTCTGAAAATCAGAGTGCTTTCATTCAGGGCAGATCGATCGCTGATAATGTTATAATTGCACATGAAATTCAACATCACTTGAAGGGTAAGAAATATGTGAAAGAAGGGTCGGTGGCTCTGAAGTTGGATATGAGTAAGGCGTACGATCGGGTGGAGTGGGAGTATATTTGGCATATTATGAAAACTATGGGGTTCTCTGAGAGATGGCAGGGGCTGGTCAGTGGGTGCATTACTTCAGTGAGGTATTGGATTAGAACAGAGGCGGGAGATTTTGGTCCTATTTCTCCGGAGCGAGGGTTAAGGCAGGGCGACCCTATTTCGCCCTATATTTTTCTTTTGTGTGTCGAGGGACTGTCGGGTTTATTAAAGAAGAGTGCGCGGGACTCGAGGATTTCCGGCTGTTGGCTCGAGGGGCGCCTGTGGTCTCGCATCTACTATTCGCAGACGATAGCTTTATTTATTTCAAGGCTAAAGTAGATGAGGCTGAGGAGATTAAAAGGATCTTAAACGTCTATGAGAGTGCTTCCGGTCAGATGGTTAATTTGGGCAAATCAGCGGTGTATTTTAGTCCAAATATTGTGGGATCCATGAGGGGAAGGATTAGTGACATTCTGGGAGTGGTGGAAGGTGATAGAAATTTCATGTATCTGGGGCTGCCGAGTGAAGTTGGAAGAAATAAAAGGGAAACTTTTAACTATGTGAAAGAACGGGTTTGGAAGAAAATCAACGACTGGAATTCTAAGTCGCTATCACGGGCGGGGAAGGAGGTCTTAATTAAAGCGGTGGGCTAGAGTATCCCGATGTATGTGTTCAGCGTCTTCCTATTACCCAATGGCTGGTGTAAGAATGTTGAAAAAATGTTTAATAAATTCTGGTGGTGCAATGGAAGTGACAAGGGAATAAAGTGAAGGAGTTGGGGTAGACTATGCGAAAGCAAGATGAGGGGAGGACTTGGTTTTAGAAGCCTTAAGGAATTTAATTTGGCCATGATTGGTAAGCAGTGCTGGAGGATTGCTAAGAACCCTTCTTTATTGGTGGCGAGGGTGCTCAAGGCTAAGTACCATCGGGAGGGGAATTTTTTGGAGGCAAATTTGGGTAATAGACCAAGTTTTATTTGGAGGAGTCTTATGGAGGGTAAGAGGGGAATTAAAAATGGGTTGGTGTGGAAAGTGGGAAATGGGGAAAGTATTCGTGTTTTAGGCGATAAGTGGCTTGAGGATCGAGAAAATCCTTGTGTCTCAACGAATGATAACCGGCGACTGGAGGGTTTGAAGGTTTGTGACTTGATTGATAGGGATACGAAAGAATGGAAGGAAGATTTCATTGATCAAAACTTTAACGAGCGTGATCGGAGGCTCATCCTCAGGATTAGATTGGGGAGGGGCTCGGTTAAGGATGAACTTAGATGGAGGCTGAACAAAAATGGTTTATACTCGTTTAAGTCGGGGTATTATGCGGTGAAGGGTTGGGTGGATTCGGAGAACGGCGAACCAAACCATATTTGGAAGAAGCTGTGGGTTCTCAATATTCCGAACAAAATCAAACATTTTGTTTGGAGGGTGGCGGCGGATGTGATTCCAACTAGGGAGAAATTAAGAGAAAAGGGGTTGGTTATTGATTCTGTTTGTTGTCCGGTCTGCTGGGGTGGAGTGGAATCGACGGACCATGTGTTTTTCAAGTGTGAGCTTGCGGTTGGATGCTGGAATGGATGCAACTTGAATGAGATGGGTAGATGGCCAAATGAGATGAGTGTCAGGGATATTATTATTGAGATCCTTTCCAAGTGGGAGCAGGGGAAAAGTTGTGAAGTTTGCTTTGGGATGTGGTGTTTGTGGAACAATAGGAATGATTGGGTCTGGAAAGGAAGGGGTAGGGAGTGTATGGCCATAGCTCTGAACGTTAAAC
>CANYCX013236945.1:0-11852 GCA_948193385.1 Breynia disticha f. nivosa | reverse complement strand
ATTAAATTCAATATCAACTTAATGTCAACCTAAAGTAAATATTAGGTTTAGCTCACTTTTCCTTCATTTAACCAACACAAACTCATCCTAACAAATACCTAGCATCATTTCCAACTAATTAACATCAATCTCAGCCAATTTCCTAAATTTCCAGCAATTAACATAAGCATTTAATCCATCCAAAATTAATCATAAACCATATATCAACCTAAAGTAACCATAGAACCATCTTTGATGATTCCTCAACCTCCTTGATGATTTCTCAGCTGTGCTCAGCAAGTTTTCTGGTTAGAAAAAGTAAAATGAACCTTGGCCGCTTCGTTCATTGAAAGTTATATTTTTTTCACGCAAGAAGCTGAGTACGCGTGGTCGCAGTGAAATACGGGGGGTGGCAGCGACCGCGCGTACTTCCTGTCCACTGCACGTACTTTGCTAACTCTTGATTTTTCAATTTTCGTCAATCATTTCGCGTCAACCTTCGATCAACCTTTCGTATATCTTTATATATTAACAATAAAACACATATTTATCGTCATTTTACGACGAAAAATATCCAGAATGTTACAATGATGGGTATATTTTATTGATTTGTGAATTGCGTTATTGTTTGAAATGATGATATTGTAATGGGAAAATATTAGTCTTGACATAAGAATGTGGTTTGGTTGATTTGGTATAACCATTGTGAATATATATATGCCTTACTGTTATAAGTTGATTAGTGGTTGTATGTTTATATATATACATGGGTATTCCTTATAGCTATAGTGATTTGCTCGTTTAAGTTAAAATGAGTCAATGATGACTGTGATTCTTATGGTGGCTATGCTTAGTTAATTATGGTTTTGGTTGGGATTGTTGATGACCAATTTCATGTTTTGATTGTGAAGCATAGCTTAATCAGATTGTGAATGCATAAGGAATACATGAATTGGTTGCACGGAATGTACACATAACATTCATGCATTGGGCCTCATAGGGAGCAAAGATTAAATGAAATAAAAGGGCTCTTTGTGAGCATAATGAGGGAGTGGTTATAGCAGAAAGGGTACATCACACGTCGAGCCACGACATCTGAGCATATTTTAACAACCTACCTTGGGCTACACGTCACAGGCTAGACCTGGACCTCTGAGAGCAAAGGAGAAGGTTTTGGGGTCATACAGGCCTCTACATAAATATTACAAGTAGTATATGACAAAATGCTACATCGGGCACAGTGGAAAATTTTCCATTACGCAGAAATGTGTACGAGTGTGCCAGGCCAAGTAAAGGCGATATTCAGGCCAAGTAAGGACATAAAATCTATGGTCCATAGTATTATATAACCACATACTCCCGACCGAAAGGCCCGTTTGCAAACGTAAATTTTAAGGCCAAGTAAGGGCGTAAATTTAAAACTAAATGGGAACCCGGTGATCATGCTTAGGAATGCATTATATGACATGCATTCTCATTTATCATATTGCATATGATATGTGCTTTGTCTCGTGTGAATCATGAGAGTTGAATTGTGTTGTTGGTAGATATATATATATATATATATATATAACCCAGTTTATGTGCTTGTGATAGAAGAATACTTGTATAGGACCACTGGATTAAAAGTGTATATATATGGTGTTGATTGGTTATAAAATATTAAGATGGTGACTTGGGTTATCTACGCCATGTCTATGCTTGGTTATGAACTTGGTGAGGATTAGAATGTAGTGATATATATATATATATATGGTTATGATTTGGTTGTGAATATGATGATTAATCATGGGCGAAATGTTTTGCTATGGTTGTGTGTGAAACGAGTGTCTGAATTTGAATTTCTTGATACTTGTGAGATTATATGAATGAGTTGTACAATCGGTAGCCTAATTGTTTGATTGAATGTCGAGTGATCTGAATGATAAAATGATATGTATTAGTGCCAACTTCTTGAACATATGTTAATCAATTTGGATATTTTAGATACATATATTGATCCTGATTGAAGGTTATTTGACTAGGTGTGACTTTGAGGATGTAGTCATGACTGTTATGTGTGTGATAATGCGAATTGAGAAGATGAACTTTGGTGGCTAATAATTGAAATGGGAATGATCAATTATGATAGGGGAGTGTTAGTTGAAATGTATATGTTTGTTGTTGATTTTCTGCTAGGAAACCAGAGATCCACGCGTGTTAGGAGGAAAGTACGCGTGTTCACTACGACCACGCGTACTTTGCTATGACAACGCGTTTATTGCCACCAAAACTACGCGGTGTGGTAGCGACGACGCGTAGTCGCCTACCACCACACGTAGTCTCCCTTGATCACGTGTGCATCTCTGTTTTCTGGATGTTAAATATGGGTTATTTATTTAAAACCTGAGTTTGTTCGAGTGAATGGTTACGACTTGATTAATGGATAACATAGCATGGAATTGATTAAGATTTTGTACATGTATAATTTTGAAATGAATATGAACAAAATGAAAATAGGGGCGGTTGTCCATACCGATAAGTGTTACTTATTGAGTTTCACAACTCACTGCGTTTTATGCCTGCTGTGTGGGCAGGGATTTGAGGGATACAGCAGAGGTGTGATCGCGAACTTGCTACTAGAAGGACCGAAGAACCAAGTTGGGCCGTTCACTAAGGATAATTGGAACTAATGACATGCTTATATATTGAACATTGTTAATGTATATATATTATAGTTTGATGAGTTATATTTGCATTTCAGTTTTGAATTGATTTCTTTCCTTGTAAAACACAATTGAGTTTGTAAATATACACGTTTTGTGATATTTCCTTATTTAAAACCGTTATGAATTATGATTTAGGCAACCAAAGTATTGCATATTTATAAAATTGAATGTGCATAAATGAATTCACCCCTAATATGTTAAGTTTTAAATTGCGATTTCAAAAACAATTGATTTCCGAGTTCGGGTACCATTCGAAAAATACGTGTAAGAGAATGTGAATGGTAGTCGAATTTGTTGTCACAGTTTCCTGCTTTGTTTGTATTAAACTGAAATGTAATTGCACAAACCAGATGTGACGCCAAAATCCGTAAGACTCATTTTTGAATAAATACCAATTTTTGCACCATTTTTTTAAAACAATTAAATATGAGAGAATTCAGTGAGAAATAAAGTTTGCAAATCATTTAATAAGAATCAATAGTGGCCATGCATACAACAAGAGTTTGAAATGCGAAAGCAATGGAAAACATTTAACATTCTATGTTTATGAATGACATCTATACTAACATATGCATAGATGTACAAACATACATATAACCCAAAACAATTGGCAGCTCGACCATCAGTATCGCACCGCTCAGCCTCACCGATCACGTAGTCCCGCCAACAGTACCTGTCACTCTGCACACGTTTACATAGCAAAATAAAGGTGAGTATATAAAAATACTCAGTAAGTGAATCCTTATAGTTGTTATGCTGAATGCGCAGGGGAACCTTCAGCCTACACGGCCTAATCTCCCTAACGGCTTACCGTTGCCGTGTCAAAAAACAATGTTTTCTTTCTTAAATTAAATTACACAATTACCCAGGGAGCACGGTCGTGTCTGATGAGCACGACCTCCGTGCTCTTCCTGCTCAGAATAGCAACTCCAGGCACGGTTCGTGCCAAATAGACATGACGTCGTGTCATCCATTTTAAACTTGGACAGAAGCTCAACACGAGATCCTACCCTTCAACATGATCCAGATGCGAGGTTGTGCCGTACTGCACGCCCTAGTGTTTGACCTACAGTTTTAAAAAATAAAATCACACAAGTTACACTATTTTACTTAAATCAATTCATATAACTCTCTTATAGACTCAAATTACCACAAGTATCCATTCAACACATGATTAACACTCTTTAACAAGAGTTAATCAGACAATCATAACATCCATATACCTCGACAAGATCAGGCCCACAAATCTAATACAAGTTTAAACATATCAAACCAAGCTTCCTAAACACTTACTCATCCATATCATACATACAAAACACATCAATTGTCCATTAAACACATGATCAACCCACTTAGTCAAATTAAATCCAAAATCATAACCAACAACACAAGCATCAAATCATCCTTTACATAGTTCATACACGTACCCAAACCATCATCATACTTGCATCCAATCATAACACACTCATCCAAGGTAATGAATCATGAATGCATATGTATGCAAATTCCAAATGCAACATACAATGCCATACTCCGAAGTCTTCACATCTCAAGAGAAAGTCCATTCTCTTTGCGCATAATTGGCCACAAGGCACTTGTTTTAGTTTGTGCTTTGGCCACGAGGCCCTCATTTCTTTTTCTCATATATAAGAGAGAATCCACTCTCTTCGCGCGTATTTGGCCACGAGGCCCCTGTTTTCATATAAGAGAGACTCCACTCTCTTCGCGCGTAATTGGCCACGACACCCTCATCATGAACATACAGAAAATGCTCATGCTAATTCCATAATGTCATAGTGCAATGTAAAGAAGCATCAATCTTTCTTTAACAATTAAACATAATCGTAGGCATGGGCACGAGCCCCACTTTCATAAAGAACATACATTACATGCACCTTCTCATTCCACTTTCTTTGACATGGTTATGCAAGACAAACATACAAGTCATCCATCACATCAACCCATACCATTTTGCAAGAACATGTTTAACATAGTATTCCACTTCATATCCAACTCATGACCGCATCATAATCGAACATACATAACTCCTTTTTCATTTCTCAAAAGTATATAACCAAATGCATGCATAACCAAGCCACTCATATATAATTCATCATTCATAAAACAAGCCACACACATATAATTCAACCATTTATAACAAAATGCACTAAAGTAAGTGGCAAGAGCACTTATGTCGGGCTCCAAGACACGATTCGTCGCTCGATCTCCAATTCGGGTTCCAGAAATCAATACCTATACACATTCAATCACACTTAATTTATTACTCACCATAATTAAACTCAATTTCATACTCTCATCCTTATTTTCTCATAAACCCCCAAATTACCAAACCTTAACATCCCCGTATTCTCACTCTTTTCACAATACGAATCTTAACACTCCTACTATTACAAATTTTATACTAAACCTCACAAACTCTCATAGAAAAACCTACTTCGTAGAACCTACATTTTATTAAAATCGAACTTACCTCTCCGACAAATCGCAACACCCCCTTAGAGCTCGTCCTGGTTATGTTTTTCCTTCGCAAGGTTGCAGATTTCGAGGTGTGGAATGAGGGTTTGGGGTTTGGAAGTGATTAAGGAAAGGTTGGTTAGGGTTTCTGCTGGTTTTTGCGTGAAATGGGGGAAGGTCTCGCATTTCTTAATTTTGAACCAGAAGTCGGGCAGGAGCTCGGCACGGGTCGTGCCATAAGGTCGTGGCCCGCATTTCCAACACGATCTCGACACGCCTCGTGCTAATGGGTCGTGCCTCCCATTTCTAGAACAGTCCTGGCACGGCTCGTGCCCTCGACTCATCCCGTTTCCAGTAGAGATGAGCACGCCCGTGCAGATACCGTGCTCATCTGCTGCTGCTGCTGCAAATTCTCAGCAGATTTTTTCGTCAACTTTTATCTAATTTTAACCCTATTTTATTTAACTTAATTACAATCATATTCGGGTCTTTACAGCTCTCATCCTTAAGAAATTTCGTTCCTGAAATTTTGAACTAGTAAGAGTTGGAACCAGCTTAAGTTACTTAACCTCACACATTCTAATTTAAGGCTCTTAGGTTTTTAATTAACTACAAGGGTCCAACATATCAACAAACAAAACATATCCCTATGTTTCAAGTTGCACTCATATAAGATGAAAGTTAAGGATCCAACCCGATTCCTCTTACTTGCATGCTCAACCTTATATTGGCACTACAATTTACCCTTTCCTTTCATGCTCAAAGCATGCTTCACCACCAACATGTGGACACCTTATGTCACAAAGCATCTTACAGCTCAACTATAACAAATAAACCAACTCAATTCATCAATCCACACTTTACGCTCACATAAGTGACCAAGGCAAGGCCTTTTGCTCAATTTCGCTTTAACGTTCAAATGCTCTACTCATGATTTTCTCACTTGGGGCATTCTTATGCCCATAATCTTCCAACATGTTCATAGTACTTCACTTTTAGGCATTATGCCTACAACACACTTTGTTTCTGTTAAGAATCCTAACATCACCTCGAACTTCATAATCTCTATTTTCCTTATCATTTCTGTCTGACATCCATCATTTTGCTACCCAAAATAAGTTCTTCTAATTTACTGTTGTCACCACACTCAATCTCTTATCTAGTTTTGATCAATTTCTCATCTGTCCAAATACCACTCTATAGCTTCTAGATAGTCTCCATTCCTCGAGTACTCAAAAAAATACTCGAACACATCTTTGGTTCTTCTTCCACTCTATTCCTAATGTTCCATTCATAAGCTTCACATATCCCATTTATCCAATTCTCATAATCTCCACCTTACACATTAAACTACACATACACTTATTTTGATATCGCAAACAATCAATCACGACCTATCGAATCATGTTAAACTCATAAAATTGATATTCATATGTCATCATTCCAAACTGATCTATTTCATTTGCTCTAAATTCTCTCGTCTACTCTCACAATATATATATATATATGCTCGCGATCTCACATCTATCAGGTGATGCCATCCAAGGTAGGTAAACAAGACATAATTTGTGATCGCAGAAGGAGGAAATGCATAGTGCAGACTTTTTCTAGAAATGCAAGTAATGTCCTACCGTTGGTCAAGAAAGCTATGCAGGAAGTCGAAGAATGCACTTCCTAATATAAGATACAACCCCGACACTACCTTCAAGGGGAAGGACGAGCGATAACAACTTCAAAATCACACTCTATAATCGAATCCTCATTATACTTTACCATAGTTATCGAATATCATCACTAAGTGATTACGCATAATAAATTTTTCTTTATGTGTAATTTCTCTCACATATTCACTGTTGATTTCCTCGCATTGGTGTTATTTCATCATCTAGTTTCTAGATTATCAGTTTACTCTTCACTCACACAATACTTAACCAGTCGTTTGGTCAGTCAAGTTCACACATTTTGATTTTGGTGCAGTCTTAATCCACACACCACTCAAGATCACTTCCCCGTTTCAGGGAAAGGTCTCTACTGCTCTCATTAATCATTCGGGTTTCTCCCCAAGTTCACAACTCTTATCTAGGCAATTCACTTGCCGCTCATAATTTCACTCTTGATTGGTTAAGTCACTTACAATGGTAAGACAATTATCTCACCTTTGGGTTCATCTCTCATAAACTTGCTTATGCTAATGGAAGGTTTCTCTCTCAATCATAAACCATAACATAAATCATACCCGTAAAGGGTCTCCCACTCAACCATAATTCACATAGCATCATTATTATATCTCATACAAGCAATAATGTCAGTTGCATTGCCAAATCACCATACAGAGTCAAAACACTGTTTATAGCATTTTCACATCAACATGCATATCCTTCACACTTTAAGGTTATTTCCTTATTTTTACCACTTTAATCGACAAACAACTCGCAAGCATATAATGCATCTTTTAAGCTCATTGTCAATAAATCACAATCCAATCCATAATCAATCAATTAATGTATTCTCAAACATAATCATATACATGTGACACTCAATCTTGCACATCTTTTCAAGCATAATTATGTTCTCATTGTCAACTTTAATCCCTTAACAAGGTTTCATACGTTTACAAAGGTGTAGTGCAATCCATCATTTCTTTTTCATGAAAGTGTAAGCAATATACTTATGCCCACATGCCTTCTTTTCACCTGGTTTATAGCCCATTCTTCATATCATTCAACAAAGCTCATCATTAATCCATACACCTAAGTTTCATCCACAACCATTCAAGGACCCGTAGGCCAGCATCATGTCACAACATGGACACATTTTCAGTTCATCTCAATCTAGATTACCCTAATTTCAATATATTATACAAGCACTACCATGTCAACAAAGACTAATTAGAGGAACGTGTTTAACACTTTCAACTCATTTACTTACATAATTTAGCAACCAAAACTTTAGTTGTACATTTTTGCAAATTTGGCTTTACTTTATATGACTTTTTAATTTCTTCCCCCGACTCTTTGTCATGGTCATGTAATTATTACTTATTACTCACAATTCAACATTCAATTCAATGTAAGAACATTCATACCATTTAGGACAACAACCTAATTTTCTACCAATGAGGCTAGTGAACACGTTTCTTACCATGTTAATTTCCTTTTTTCCTCAATTCTAACATAAATCTCAACCACTCATAGTCGGGTATATTTGTAAGACTTAAAAATAAAATTTCATTCATTTCCAAATCCCAAAATAAAAACTTATTTATCAAATATTTCCAACATTTTCAAAACAAACATGGATATAGAAAAAAGTTATTAAATAATACAATGTGAAATGTAAAAATAAATACACTTATTTTAAAACATCCTTTCAAAACTATCCATGTTTGTGAAGTACGTGCTCGAATTCTCCTCGCGACAATCCTGCTATACCTGCACAACATATAAACAAATAAAAGGGGTGAGTATAAAGATATACTCAGTAAGTGTAAACCTAATTTAAGTTTAAATGAAGTGCAGGGGTCCAGTTAGCACAAGCGTGCTGATGAACACGAGGTCGCATTCATCCCTTCATCCCCAATAATCAAACATCATATTGAAACACAATTCATTCTTATTAAGATTCCATTTTCAACACGATGACATGCTGATCAGTACGAAGACGTACTCAATCTCGAAAATGCCTATTCAATTCCTTTTTTAAGGTAATTTAGCACCCACCAATCTATACCTTAATTCCTTTATTAACATAGGCTATTTCTTTATTCTTTTCACATATAAATACATTCTTTTAGCACACAGCACATCTCATAGTATAGCACACAACAACTATGATCAATAAGGAGCACACAGCTTTCTATCCATAATCTCAATCACACAGATTAATAATCCATTCAATCCAACACAGAGCATTTCACATCACACAGATCTATATCATCACAAGATAGCACACAACAATCACGAACTACACAGGTTCTAAATCACACAGATATCATAGCATGACATAGATACGAATGTATGAAATGAAATGTCAATGCTAATGTAAATCCACACAGGATGTACCCGGGTTTTGCCCACCATAGCACACAGCAGTGGGAATCCTCTATCGCACACAGCAGAGGAATGGCATATAGCCTAAGCACACAGCTCTGAGCATATAGCTCGTAAATATGGATCGCACACAGCTCAGCCCTCATCCATACAGAAATAGTATTGCCACACGGGCTCGTGTCACACAAGCTTATGATATATGTATGAATGTAATCAATATGAATATCACGCATATTCTCACACACAACAACGCTCACACAGAGCACAATATCAATCCACACAAGAATAATAATTGCACACAGCTCATTCATTCCATCGTATCACACAAATACTAATCACACAGATTCATAACATTAATATCAGCACATAGCTCGTATCATGCTTTCTTTTGTATCAATTATATCCTCGTACATAACATTAAGAAAGCATATCAACAATACCACATAGGTATAATATCATATTAACATTAATATTAATAAGATACCACACAGGTATAACATATTATCTCAATAAAACTTACCACATAGGTATTCAATCAATATCCAATTCAATCATACCACACAAGTAACATATAATCAATTCACGACAAAATTGTTTTCAATATTGATTCGTCTAAACCTAGCAATCTCAACAATTCATTATAGGCCAACTATTATTAATTATATAGAAGCCTAAATAATAAGGTTTACGAATCAATTTAGTAAGTGTAAAACCACTTACCTCAAAATACGTGCAAAGTCAGAAATATTGACACAACCTCCATAATATCGAGCCTGCTCCAATCGTCAATTTCTCGAACTAAATCTCTCTTTCTCTCTCTTTCTTTCCTTCTCTCTCGTCTCTCTTTCTTTGATCTCTCTCTATTTCTTATATCTCCCATCACCTGCTTCATTTTCCTTTTATGAATCTCCATCAACATCCCGCTTCAACTTCTGAAATAGCCTATTTTACTGCAATTTAGTGTACTATGCGTGGTTATCCAAAACTACACGTGGTCGACCATATACTACGCGTTCTCGGCTCCAAAATGTGTCTATTTACACCCATAGTTCGTGTGTTCATGCCCACACCGTGTTCTTTTGTTCCCACCGCTCATACTTTCAATTTTTAGAATTTTTTGAATTTTTCTTGATTTATTTTGTGTCAACTTTACGTCAACCTTTTGTATACCTTTATATATTGATATTTAAACATATATTTGACTTCATTTTCATATGAAAATTTTTCTGGGATGTTACAATATTTACTCCCCTACATTGTTTAACACACGCAAGGCAGTGAAGGTTGACCAGTGTCTAGCAAGCGCACTAGATCGGTGTAGTTTTACCGCAAAAGTATGCCTCCCATGATCGAATCTCTCGAGGAATATCGTATCCAAATTGATTCGGTGCTAGCAAGAAAATAAAAGAAATCAGTAAACATGAATTGGAATTTTGGAGTTTTTCATTTGAACAAGGAAATGTAAAAACAAGTATTAAAATAAAGACTCAACAATGGACTAAATGTGACCCCAGAATTTAAATATCATCCGCGTATACTTCCCTCCTACGAATGATACTTAAACCAGGAAATCAAAGTTTAATTTAAAATCAAATAAAATAACAATACAATATAATAAAGGAAGGTTCAAATCATACAAACTCATTTCGCAAACATCTACATATACGTATATCGAAATATCTTTACAAAAGTTCCTAGGTTATAAAAGAAACTAGATTCCAACTGAGTCCATTTACAATTATAACTTGGTCAAAATACATATAATCAAATACAACATTTGTAATGTACAAAACAACCCTAATCCAAAACATATATCCTGCCCACCTTGACTCTTCTTTATCAACTTCCAAAATTTCGATCTTTGCACGTCGTTACAAGCAAAAGAAATCTTTCTAAAGTCCTACCGAGCGTTACAGGAAAATAATTGCGTGAGTTATACTCAGTAAGCAACATAACCACACAGGGTCGGTTTCATTCATATCCAAAATAATAATTTTTAAAATCACGCAACCCAAATTAATAATATTCATAAGTATTGGAACACAATCATACACTTCAAACTTTATAATAATCATCCTTTAATGTACCTAAGAAGAACAATTTTTCATGTTCTCAGGTTAGAACGCGGGCTGTTTCATTAGTACGCGGGGTGGTTTTTGAGTACGCGGACTCGCCCCTACACCGCGTAGTTCAATAAAACAGTGCCATCCGGAAGTTTGATACAATACGCGGTGTCAGAGAAAACAACGTGGTTTCAGCACGACCCCGCGAAGTTTATATCTACTCTGCGTAATATCCTGCCTTCTAGGTTTAAACTCTAATCAAACACCTAATTAACATTTTAATTACATTTATAACACATATCATCCACATCAAGTATCAATCTCATCACAGTTAAATAATAATCATCTTTTTAATTCCCCAATTATCTCAAATTCAAACAATTATCACATTCCATAATCCTTCCTTAGTATATATTTATGCATACAAATATATATACATACATCATTCAACACATTTAATCTCACATCAACAATAATCAAACAAATTATAACACATTCAAGTTCCATTTATACCAAATATTCCAACCATTCACACAATATTCACAAGTGTGAATGTATGCCAATGCATTTCTAATGCA
>CANYCX013236680.1:0-21155 GCA_948193385.1 Breynia disticha f. nivosa | reverse complement strand
TAATTCTATAGAAGGAAACTTAGCTGTAGATTAGCTAGGAAAAATCCCTAGATATTAGCCTAGATTACTCTAACGTCTAGCATTCTGATTGTATATATATTGTAACACATCCTAATGAAATACACAATAGAGAATACCTCTGATTTCAAGTAGGAAAAATCAGCAATGTAGCCATTAAAAAAAATTCAAGAATACATTAAAAGAACTTCCAACAAAAAAAGACAAATTTAAGAAAGCTAATGTTCTCAGTTTTCATAAGGTACTGGATCATTATCAATAAACCCAAAAGAGTGAATACAAATAGTTCAGCAGAAAATGCAGTTTTTGTATTCTAATTTTATCATGTTGTAGGATCCAGCATCAAATCCAAGAAAGATAAGATAACACACTAGAAAAATATACTAATACAAGCAATAAGTGTTGCAGAAGCTAGTTGGCCATAATTGGCCAAGCAATTCTCTATATAACTACCAAGAGACATCAGGCATAATAAAATATCAACAAATATGCATACTAATATCAATTCACCAACTTTATCTAATAGCTTCATGGGGATCATTTTGTTGTACAAGCAATTCACGCAAAATATGAAGACAAATCAAGCAATTTCCAAAACTGTAGATGTAACAAGATAAAAAGCTATACCTTTTTGGGAACACTATTGATGGACATTTGTCGATCCAGAAGTTTCCTAGCAGCCGTTGCACTCTCTGGGGTCCCATAACTGACCCTCCTACCTTCATTTTCAAACTGATCAATTGAAAGCTGTCTGACCATTCCACCTAGAGCTCCACCAGTCTCTGCAGCTACCACAACCTGAAAATGGTGGTTGAAAACATCAATTATACATAATAGAACATGAGAATAGTATCTTCATGCCACTTGCTCAAGGTGACTAATGATCACGCTCTACAACAAGAAAAATTTATACTCACTGCTCTATGGTGCAGCCGAACTCCAGGTGGAGCAATACTATTTGGTCCAGTAGAATCAGGCTTAATCAAAGACGATATTTGTTTTCCACTAGGCGTAGCCTCTGCATTACGATCTCTGTCCGGGAGTTCAACTTCTCCATTAACTTGCCGTGCTTTTGCAGCAGCTAAAGTGGCACTTATAGCCTCAGCTTCAGCAGCTGATGCTTCAACCAAATATTCGACACCTTTGTTTGTTCTTCTGTAAGGTCAAATTTTAATCCAATCATCAAACAAATTGTCACTTCCAAACAATGAAATAACCATAAATCAGAGTATAGATTACCGGGGACCGGTAAGCATGGCATTTTCAGTGCTTATATCAGTGTACATGTCACCATTAACAGGGGGAGCAACTGGGTTTCCCAGTACAACAGCACCATCAGGTGCTGCCTCAGGCATTGCTTGCCTATTCCTATCATCACCAAAACCATATCTTCCAGGTATTTTGCCTGATTGTACATTAGATGCCGCAGCTGCAGCTGCAGCATGAGAAGCTGCACTTGTTGTTTCAGCTGCAGCCAGATCTTCGGCAACAAGGAGATCATCAAGCAACACCCCTAAGACATAAGCATTGTTATACATCACCACTCATTTCCAGGAATCACAAATCAAACTTTAAAGTTAAGCATTCCCCTAAAGTTCAAAACACAACATCCTTGATAAAGCTTATAAAATTCTATGCAAAATTTCAAAAACAAAGTGCTATAACTGAAAGGCATAAGTAATCAATCTTATTGCCCCTATTTTTCAGAGAACTGCTAAAACAGCATAAACAGAAGCTACATGAGGAAAAAAAATGAATCAAAAGGGAAAACATCATCATATGAAGTCAACCAACAAAATATAATCCATTTTCGCATTTTCATCGACAATGCAGTTTAATAGTAAGAATTATAGAGCATACACAATATACATAATGTTGTTGGCATCATTTGGAGAAAAAGAGAAGCTGAATATTACCACCACGTAAACCACCATAAATAAATATCAAATCACCAACTGCGGCAGCTGCATGCCGGCAACGCCTCGTCAACTCAACAGCAGCGTCCCCACCGGCTGCATCAGCACTAAATTTACCAGTCCTTGGACTTGTTACAACAGACTTCGTGTCACACCATACCCCAGCTGCAGTATCCAGCACTGCACAAAAAAAAAGGTATTCACAAACCGTCATAATTCAAAGTGGAACAAATATCTAATAAACCATGAGTCACAGAATATCTAGCAATTTCATAAATTGATGCATAATGAACAACAGGGTCCGAAACAAAAAAAATGCTTACACACCACAGGCACAAACCAGCAAAATTTAACATATTAACCCACAACAAGTCTACACCAGTCAAAAGCACATTATAGACATAAGTGCTGCATTGCAGAACCAACAACTGTGTACCTGCAATACTTGATGAATCTTCTACCATGCGGCCACCACCGAGTGCCCCTCCAGAAACATGGAGCCTTGCATTAACAAAAACCTAAAACAAATCATTTAAAAATTTATTCTTGAGAACATGACAACATAAAAGGCAATAAAGTGGACTAATAGGAGACAATACATACTGCAGCATGTTGGTATCTTGGAGATGGAGAGACGCCAGGAGCAATTGCCCACTCCCAACGACCATCCCTATGTTTAGCTAGTCCATAAGCACTAGCTAGTGGCTGCAACATCATCAACATAAAAAATAAAAAAAAAAAATCAGATGAGATATAAGTCAACACCAACCCAACCAACCATCCCCCCACTCTTCTCTTCTCTTCTCTTCACCCTTTCTCTGAATGACAACAATAAAACAGAACCAAGAAGGCATAGTTAACAAAATGTCTGTGGTCTCCTGCTTAATGAAAACAAGCAAATGAGATCCTCTCAGCACAGTACTGGAGACAGCAACTGGAGATAAATCACTGGAAAGTAGTCTTGCCCACCCTCCCCCCAACTATTCTCAGATTTTCATTAGATGGCAATCTAAGACCCACATCTAATAGATCTATCATTTATCTATAATTAATGCCATCATTTACAACATCCATGCAACAAAATTACTTGTTTTTTCAATCTTGTTAAAATTCTTTACAAGATTATTAACTGCAAACCATTTTTGTGCTCCAAAGTTCAAACTCAGCATTTGTTTCATGCTGAACTCACATGCTGGCATTAAAAAATATGTAAATAGATAAAATACAAAAGGCAAACAAAAAAATACAAGACATAGCAATATGCAATTCAGAAGTTTTTCCTCACCACACTATTTGCATCCCTTCCTCCACAAAGAAGAAGAAGACCATCTGAGCGTGCACTTGCTGTAGCATACCTACAGAAACATAAGGGTTAACGAGTACATAAGTCAGAGATGGTTTATATTAAAGCATGCCATATAGAAACACTTTTTTGAAACCAGAATCTAGTTCTAAGTACACTGAAAGTCCAATTTATATCTAATACCTCAGTTCCTAATTCTCTTGATGGAACACAAAAGTTCGAGCACTTACTATGAAGAGAACATCAGATACAAAAAAAAAATGTTTGTTTGCACTCTACAGACAAGTGAATCCACACTTCAAACAATGGAAGTATACGCTTACACAGCCTAGGGATCCACACAGCCAAAATATTTCTTTCTACCAAAAAAATTCTGTCCATAGCTTATTTCATTACTTTTTATGTTCTTAATTATGTAGTTTCTTGCAGAAGAAAAACAATGCTTTCTCAAGAACATAAGTTACATAACATATAGTAGGTTATTAATAAAGGGGGAAAAAAAGCAATTGAAATTGCATATCCCACATTTTCCATTTAACTTCAAAGTTGCCTTCAGGAAAAAAACTCAATAAACCATTAATTCAACAGTTATTTCATGAAAGGTTTTATTAGTGATGCTCATACATCCATCACACAAAAAGGACTATAAAAAACATCAATAAAATACATTCAAAAAGCATGTCTGCAGATTTGCCACGCAGATAGAATACAGAGACATGCCGATAAGGAAAGGGAAAGAAAGAGAAAGGAGGGAGTTAGTGAGTTACATGCATGGAGGAGGTCCTTCCCCTTCCGGTTCCAATTTACGCCACTCATAAGGCTTAGCAGCCGTATCCAAAGCCCATACATCAGACAATGGTCGTTTTCCTGAAAGAATAAACTATTTAAACATAATACCTAGAAACAATTCAAGAATGCGCATAATCATGCATGAGCACTTCTATTGTCACCGCATGATCAAAGGATTATCTTGGCTATTAAATAACGTACCATCATTCCCTCCAATTGCCATAAGATACCTTTGACCAACCAAAGCCATAACATGTCCGTATCGTGGGCCTGGTCCAGGACCTTGGACAACCACCCTAAATTGAAAATAGTACCAGTTGATAAAAAAAATCACAAAATTAATACAAAATAACTCTGAGAAAGCTATCTCAAGTCTACCTGTGCCATCGTGGCCGTTGCTGTGTGAGGTCCAGAACATGAAGATCCTCGGCAGACAAGCCAGCTGGACCAATTCCACCCTGTATCAGAAGTCATAATTTCATTGCACACACTTTTTTTAGTGAGTAATAGGAGAACAGTCTTAAACAGCAACTAGTAAAAAAGTACATCTATGGATTAATTTGCAATGCGCTAACCTGAATAACTACCATGGTTCCCACAGCAGTTGCAACGTGCGCAGCTCTTGGTGTGGGCGGTTCTCCAAATGGAGTAATTCTGGGGGGGAAATTCCATATAAAATCATTTAAAACGACTTAAATAAAAAATAACAAAAACAGCCCACACTTACCTAGACCACTTATTTGTTAAAACATCATAACAGTGAACATCAGCGGTGGCACCAGCTAGGCCTGCAAATCAATCAAATCATAAAGAATACATAAAAGCTCAAAAGCATTAAAGATATTACAGTGATTCTATACAAGAAGGAATAGACCCTATTAGGTAACCACACGCTGACAAAAGTTCACCCTTAAACAAACCTGCCCATCTTCATGGGCTGCATAAAAGGAAACAAAATAACCAATTTGGGTTCAGCAGCACACAAGCTATGAGCAAATTGAAGGAATAAAAAACCAAAATATACAAACAGAAGAAAGTTGAAATAAAAACTAAACATGGCGCTGTAAAGTGAAATGGATGCCAAATTAAAAGATCAGCTTCAACACATTACTCCAAGAATGTGAAATGAAGAATCCAGCCCAGCCCATAAATGGAAATATCGAAAATATTGCAGCAGAAACACACTCGTAAAAGCAACATTGAATTATGCACCAGGTAAAAAAAAAAGCCTAAACATTATTGCAGCAGTGCATCTACAACAGATCCCAACTTCCACTGCAAGGTTGAAAACCATTGTCAATTTGACAACCACAACAATATACAATTACCAAAGCCAGATTAATTATAATCGTAGCGTACTAACAGCTTGAAACTCGGAGCCTTAATCAAATTAATTAATATGCCAAATTACAACAAAACAATATCTACAAATCTAAGAAAGAATACTAAAGATAAAAAAAAAACCACACCAATGAGATCTCCATAACACGATTATACAAAAACCACACCAATGAGATCTCCATAACACCATTAAAAATATGTGTAAAAAAGCATAGCAATGCACTGCATTTTCTGTTCCACAAAATTCTATTCTATATCCTAAAACATATCAAATATCTAGAAAATTCCAATAACAAATGCAAGTAAAGAACATTAAGGATCAAAAACAATAACAACAGAATCCAAGGCTCACATCTAGCAAAACGATTACTAATGGTTAGAAAGCACCCAATTTTTAGCACATATTTAACAAGCCCTTCTTTTCTTTTCCATTAAATCCTTGAAGAACTACATACAAAAAATGCAAGCACAAAACCTAGGACAACAATTTTCTTTCTTTCACAGTTATTGCGCATTAACCCTAGACCAACAACAAACGCATCAAAAGATCACGATTAAAAATAATAAACCTGCAAACCACATACGAATTCCAGAATCTTTTGTTTTCTTTCTTTTGCCAATCATTTCCAAGGAGATTCAAACCCAGCTAAAACAGCGAAGAAGCAATAACGAAAAGGCGCAATTGATAGAAAAGCACATACGAATTCCAGCATTGCCAGCCGAAGACGGAGTTCCAGAAGCCGCAGAATTCCCTTCAAGAGCAGTAGCACCTCCAAACAATATCAATCTAGGACCAATATATCCAGCCGTCCCCTCCTCCCCCACGGCAGTCACCGCCGTCAACGTGTGCCCACACCGTGGCCCCGGCCCGTCCTCCTTCTTCTCTATTATCGCATTAACCACCGAATAAGTCGGCGCACACCTCGGCCCCACCACGGGCGTCTGCTGCTGCCCTTGCGCGGGAGGAGTCTGCGGCTGCGAGGCTTCTGTTTGCTGCTCTCTTTCCATTTCCGTCGTCGGAGATAAAGATTGCGGTACGGGATCGTGATCGGAGTCCGCGGACATGGAGGAGTCTACGTCCATAATTAGGATTGAAGGCGTGAGAGAGTGACAGGTGGGAGGGAATTCAATATCGGAGGTTGAGTAGGGGCATTTCTTGAAACCCTAGGATAAGATCAGCTAAAGAAACGACGTCGTTTCTTGACCTCCGAGAGAGAAAGAGAGGAAAGTGGGTTGGATTAGGTCTTGGTGTTTTTGTTTCTGATCGATGAGAGGATTTGATTATTATTGTTATTATTATTATTATTATTAATATTATTAGCTAATAAATATTCTCACTATGTCTGTATGTTTAGTTTTTGAGTTTTTTTTGGAAGAAAAGTGAAAAAAAAAAAGGAAAATAGATTTTGGATTGAGAGAGAAGGAATAGGAGACGGAGACGATAGCAAAGCTTCTCAAAACATCAAAACCATTCCAATAATCACCAACCAAACTATTTTAATCAATGTTATAAAAATCAAACCTAACCAGTCGGTCGAACTAATAAATCGGTCATTGATTCGGTTTGATTTTATCATTCAAATCAGTCTGCAATTGAACTGATATTAAATCGGTGAAAATCAGTAAACCAATAAATCACACCGAATTTCAGTCCTAAAAAATATTAATTATTTAAAAATTATATATATATATATATATATATATATTATTTTTAAATTACTGGTTTGACTAGTGAACCACAAATTCGACCAATAAATCAACTAATCAGTCTCTTTTTCAGTTCGATTCTAATAAACACTGATTCTAATCAAAATTATTTATTTCTCTAAACTATGCCTTTATTAAATTACTACTCTTTTCATCTTAATTATTTATTCAATTAATCAATTTTGGTATGATTAAGGTTGAGTTGAACATATGTCACTAACTGACAGAATAAACGTTTTTCAAAATTATAGTAGAACCAAAAACCTTATATTAAAACCAGAAACCTTATATTAAAACTCATTTTTGTGACTTTTTCTACTAATGGCAATATTCATGTTGATATAGTAAACATTCAACCCCACTTTGATAGATTTTTCTCAAATTTTTACCAAACACTTCTCCTATTATCCTGGCACTAGCATTCATATGCTGCCACCAACGTTCATTACAGTTGCTTATAAATAGAGTTGCCACTGTAAGTTACCAAGGAACCATGCATAGCACTAAATAGGGAGTCGTCGAATGCACCAACTACGACTAGTATGTGGAATGGGTGCATAAGGATGTTGGCTAAGCCTAAAACACAATCATAAAGTTAGAAATACCAACGATTTCAAAAAGCATATCACCCAAAAAAATTTCCTTGGCCAATTGGATAGATTAAGAAAATGACAGTAGTTGTTGCAGCAGAAGGCCAGGAGCTGAATATGCAACAACAATCCAAGAATGCATAGTCAAACAAAAATTAAGTTTCAATAAGATTCAAGAGAAGAAGGTTAAATCTTGAATCGTTCGATTTTTGTCTTTCTTACGGAATTAAAGCAAACCCGTAAAATGTAGTAAACAGGGAAGAAGAGAAAACACACAAATTTATAATAATTCGACACAACTTTGCCTGCTCCACTACCTTAGTATCTCTACTAAGGATTTTCAACCTTTCACTATACTCTTTCTTTTACAAATTACTTTCTAGAAAAGTGAGAATTCTTGTGCAATATTCACTTTCAAGCTAAGTGAGAACTTTAGCAATTTCTTTCACAACTAATTTGCAACACAAATCAACAATAACCTAGTAATTCTAATCTCTAGCAATTATTAAATCAAACATATACAATGACTCAAATCTTCTCAAGGTTACTCACTTGTATCTTGCTTCTCTTGGCCTCTCTTGATTGTTTTGCACAATGATGTAAATGATCTAAAAGATGTTTGTCACAAGTAGCACAAATGTTTCTCAATGTTACTTGTTATTTTCAACGCTTAAAAACAAGGTTTATATACTCCACTTTGAGATTTTGGTCGTTAGACACATAAACTATCCGTTGTGGTTTGAAATACCCATGCATTTAATGTTGTGTCAGACTTGTTAATGTATGTTACCTTCAACATTAACGTATGTTACCATTCATAATGTGTGTTGCCTTCACACCTTAACATACGTTAGTTTTTGTCAATCATTCCAGTAACATTCCAATAGCTTTTGACAAGATTTCACATTTGAGCTAACGTATCTTATATACACACAACGTACGTTTAGCAATCCAACTTAACTATGCTTACATACCTTAACGTACGTTAATCATTTTTGCATTTTTAAGACAGACTTAATTCTGGAACTCCTAGGGGTCAAAATAACATAGTCTAGCCATAGGTAGGGGTCTCTTTATGAATAACGTAGGTTATATCCAACATTATCGTATGTTATTCTTCACTTGCACTTCATACTTAACCTACAAATCAATCTTTATCACTTGAAAGAGTTAGCACATTATCAAAACTAAGTGAGGACTCAAATGATGATCACCGTTGATCCAACAGTTTCTACTCACGACCTATGTAACAAGCTATACCAAGTAAAAAGTGTATAACAATTAGCTAATATGGACCACTATTGTATAACCATTCATTAAAAATGCCACTTCCCAAATTGTGTAAAAGTGCAAACTTATAATCATAAAGCTGGAATAATGCACCAAAGATAAAATTGTTTTCATAATGTAGAGATTAAAATACAGATTCACAAATTCCATCAATATCTACTAGAGGGGCAACAATGAAAGTGTATATACAAAAATTGTGGTCAATAAAGTATGAATCATCAAAACACCAGACTATATAATGTAAAGACGATTTTTAGTGCTAGTAATCCAGTTATAAAATCACCCCCACATGTTTTTTGTAATGCCTGAAATTTAATCCACAAAAGATATAGTTTAGTTCGGATGTTGGCAAATATGTAAATAGTTAGCATGAAATTCAAGTTGATGAAGAAAGTTTGAAAAACACTATCATAAGTAACATTCATTGATCATCATACCTGGATAAACCTAGGTCAACTGTCTCGACAACATACGTTAGGAAAGAGTAATGTACGTTACATGCCCTAAGTCTTTGATAAAGTACGTTGGGAAAATACATTATCTAATGTCAATAACGTACGTTATCAATAAGTAACGTACGTTACTTAGTTCACCTGTACATGTTAGTAGCAGAGAGAGTGTTTTAAAAACGGGAAAAATGTTTCAACTCATACACACACATATACAATTTCCCAAGAAACCACCCAACAACCCCCAAAACCCCCCTCCAAGACTAGAAAACTCCATCTTGCAACTCTTACACAAAATCCACCATAAACACCACACCAAGGAATGCTTACATCTTTAGAGAATATCAACCAAAGGTAATGTAACGCCTCGGAAAAATAGTGAAAATTTGGAAAAAAATATAATTAAAAATAGAACGAATGACATCAAGTTGAAACGAGCAAAAATGAGGTAGAAATGGGAGAGCACGGGCTTAGCACAGGCTGTGCCAAAATCACTAGAATTAAATCATGCAGCACGATACGAGCCACAAGACTTAGCTACGGCGTGCATGAAAATGCGGCACACAGTGCTCGACAATCGACATGGTTATGTCGAGGTATGGCATTGCATAAATTTGTCAACCCGCCCAACCCGACTAACCCGAAACTGCCGAACCCAATTTTTATAGGTAACCCGCTCAACCCGATTTGGTGTCGGTTTGAAAAAATGACAACCTGAAAATCAGTGGTCGGGTTCGAATTTAAAAAATTTCAACCCGAACCTGACCACTAATGTAATAAATTGATTTAATATTTTTATTATTTTACCCACTTTTAAACTAAACCCAAAAACCCATCGACATGCAGTCATCCACTCTCAGACTCCCTAATCCCTTCAATTCAAGGCTTCACTAAAACTCTAAAATTAAAATACAGCCACCTTCCTCCTTTTGTATCTTACGCACTAGCATAACCACCGTCCACCAACCACCTTCCTCCTCCTCCACCTTCACGGTTTCCTTCTCCTTCTTTCCACACACCACACAAGCCACGACGTCTTCCTTCTTCATCTCCTATATCTCTCATGCCTCTGATTCTACCTCATTTATAATTTAAAATGCTTATGTCTTGTGATTTTTAGGTACTGCAGTTTTAAAATGCCAAGGAAGAGAGCTAATCATTGTTCTTTAATTTTTGATACACAACAGAGACATCTTTAGGTATTTTTAAATTTAATGTTTTGGTAGTTCTTTAACCCGACCTAACCCGAACTGAATTTTAACCCGACGAACCCTCCAGCATCTTTGGTCGGTTTAGGGTTTGCCTTCCGTCAACCCGACAAGATTGGGTTGGGTTGAAAAAAAGTATAACCCACCCAACCCGACCACTTGTCATGCCCTATGTCGAGGGGCGTGCCACGAAGAACAACTTAAAAGCGTGAAAACAAACTCAGAGACTCATTTGAGTCATATAAGTTACCACACACACCACCAATTGACCACAAACCCTAAAACACCATACCTCCGCGATTTCTAATGGAAATTGGGCGATTTCGACAGATTAAAGGCAAAGGAACTAAGGTAATCATCTGAACTCCTTTTGGTATGGTAAAATTTGAGTTCTAAGGTAACGAATTGAGGTAGAAATTGGAAATAAATTGTGAATAATGGTTAGGATATGAACAGATTAGTTGGTGGAATGTTGTGAGTGTGGAAATGATGAGTGAATGTGGTGAAAATTGAGAGTTGGTGGAAAATGATGTGGAAAGAGTGAAAAACAAGGGGGTTTTAGTGGGTTTTGTTGAAAATTAAGGATTTGAGGTTGGGGGAAGAGAACGTGAGGGTAATAGAGAAAACGAGATTTTGGGTTACAGGAATTTGGGAAAAATCTGGGGTTTTCGATCCTGTTTAGTTAAAGGAATAGTAAATTTGGTTAATAATTAATTTAATGGAATTAGATGAATTGTGTAGGAGATGAAATTAGAATCGAGGTTGAGTGTCGAGCACGCGACTTCGTAGATTTGAGTAAGTGCACTAAACTACACTTACCTTGGTATGTCTTCTATTTGATGGTAAATTTTTTAACTAAATAAAAGACGTTTGTTCTTTGAGAAATGTGATATGGTTGGTTGAGTTATGATGATTATGAGAAGAATGATGAATTGTGATAAGGTTTGAAATGTACATGTTTTTTTAGGCTTATAGTATGAAATATGGAATTGGATGTTGATTGTTGATAATAATGTGTGATTGTATGCAATGATTGATATGCGCATAATGAGTTGGGATTCACATATGATATGTAAAAGGTGGATTGATTTTCATGTTGGGTGAATTATATGAAATTGTGATTGGATTGATTCATGTCACGACATTGCATTGCACGATCATTGTGTGTTCATGGTGAGAAAGGAAAAGAAAGAAAAGAAAGAGAGAGAAAGCTCTCAAATGAAAAAAGGGGATAAACCCAAAAGGAGAGCGAGAGCTCTTAAAATAAAAAAAATGGATGAGCCTAAAAAGAGAGCGAGAGCTCTCAAAACGAAAAAATGGGGATAAGCCCAAACGAGAGCGAGAGCTCTCAAGATGAAAAGAAAAAGAGGATTGGCCAAAAGCGTGCATTGTATGTGTACACATGAGCATTCCATGAAGCATTGTGGCATTCGCGCATTTGGTGTTATGTGTGTGTATGGAATGACGTTAATGGATTTTACGATTGAATTTTTCTATGTTATGAACTTGTGTAGAATGGAAACCATAAATTGTAATCTATGTGTTATGAATTGATGATAATGAATGACTTGGGAAATGCTGAAATTTGGATCTACAGGTTGTTTAGGGTATGTTTTACTGTATATATGTGACTTGTGAAATGAATACTTGGATAAATAGTTAAAGTATGATGATATGTGTAGTTCCAGAAGCCCTGCACAACCAACTTGCCGACTGACCCGACGTTGTGTCAGGCTACTGGATGTTCCAGAAGCCCTGCACAACCAACTTGTCGACTTACACGACGTTGTGTCAGGCTACTGGATGCTCCAAAGACCCACACGGTCATCGTGCTGACAGACACGAGAACGTTCTGAGCTATTGTAAGTTCCAAAACCGTAGCATGATTCCTGTGTTGTTTCAAAGGGGCTCGTGTCATACTATTATTCTCTTCGTGATGGAGCACGGTGGTCGTGTTTACCAGCACGCCCCGTGTTACTTGGAAAATTTATGAACATTAAGAAATGGGTTTGAGCTAATTCAAACAAATGATGATTCTCTTTTCATAATAAACCTAAGCTTCTAAAAAGGAAAATAAACGAGAACTTATATACTACATAACTAAGTAAGTATATTGTAGGTGTACTTACTGAGTTTTGTACTCATGTCAGTTGATTTAATTGTGATGGATGCAAAACATTAGTAGGTATTTGTTGGTAGTGGATTTTCTAAGACTTTTGGAGTGCGGTATTGACGAGTAGATCGATGCCTCTAAACACTTTTGTAATTGATTTGTAAAACTATGCATGTTTCTACATAGTTTAGTTTACATTTCCTATTTCGTAAACTCATTGCCACAATTCTGTGTAATTGTTTTGTGTTCAAACATGAATCATCAAATGTTGAATGAAGTTGTTTTACGAGGTTTTTCATACTTTCCTCCGTGTTGTTTATTTATTTTATTGTTTTTTTAAAAGAGAAGTTTCGGGGTTCCATTGATAAGGCCTCTGACTTCCTAATAGTTAGTTGAAAGAAGAGAAAAATGAGAAAAAAAAGGTATGAGTATGATGTTATTGCTGCATTTTAACTAAGCAAATATGTGTGGGATTATGGATAGGAAATGAATTTAGGGTTTCTGTAAGGGTTGGAGAGAAAGGTAAGATTTTTATCAAGAAAGGAAGATGGAGAAAGATGTAACTAAAAAGGACGGTGGAAAATGAATGGGTCAGGTTAAGAGTAATTAGAGTAACCTAAAAGTGTGAGACTTGATGTGGAAAAGAAGAGGATGAGGAAATTGAATGGTATACGTAGGTTTTTTTAGTGAAGGAGGAACTTTGTGAAGAAATAATCATGTATAAACGTTAAAAAACTTGTAAGTTTACGTAAAAAGGGGTTTGGGTAAACAAAAAAGTAAAATTTACGCTAAGTTGATAAAATTGAATAAATTTGATTGTCATGGATGTTTATGACATGAAAATGATATGTTTTTATGCAAAGGATTCGAGTATTATTATTGCATGTAGTGTGTTGAATTTATGCTATGAAGGATATACATATTGAGTATACGACTCATTAAATCACATTTTTTTAGGATAGGTATATCAGAGTTTTGGACGTGGAAAGCTTAGGAACTTCCACGTGTGTACAAGTAGACCAGTTCTCGCCTGAGCAACTCTCTGTCTCTCTCTCTTACTTTTTGCATTGTATATGTGTATGACATGTATAGAGAGTGATGTTTGAATAATTATATATGCAAATTAAAGTGTATTTGATGTTTGTTCGTTCACTTTATCACAAGTGAATCTCTTTACGGATCAAGTAGTGTTAAGTATGCTTTTGGTTCATCAACACGGACTGTGTTCTATGCTGTAAGTATGCTGAAATGAATCTAGGGTACACAGTTTGAGACACAGGTAGACACAAACGTATTATTAATCTTGTAAGTTCACAAGCCATTAAACCACTATGTGACAAACTGTGTAGAATTTATGAACTTAACATGGTAGACGTGAACACGGGACGCGTAATAATTCCGCAGGTCATGCTATGGACCATGTGCAGGGAAAGAGTAAGTAAAAAAGAAATATTTAAAGTGGACCCAATATTAAAACGACTATAGATGCTTGAAATTAATCAATAAATGCTAATTAAATGTAAACAAAATGTTAACGATAAATAAGTTTTTATATACAATAATTTTTAACAAGAGACAAACAAGAAATTAATCAGAGCTAATTGATAATAATCAAGGATACAAAGACAATAGATTTTAACTAGCAGCAGTACCCGTGTGATGCGGCAGGATGTTGTGTATTATGTTAACAATAGTTTTAAAATATTATACAAATTATTTCACGTTAAATTATATTAAATAAAATTATTTATGTGAAAATAATTAATAAATAAGTAAAAATTATATGAAAAATAATTTATTTAATGAAATTGTATAATAGATAATGATTAAAAAAAATAAAATTTGAGAGTGAAAAGATGAATTGATAGAGTAAACAGTAAACACTACATAAAAAGGAAAATTTAATATATGAAGTTGAAATTTGATAACTAACAAAGATTCTCACTTACGTATTTGAAGTTGAAGTTTGGTTTGTCCAGCTCTACTTAAAACTCAAGACTTCCAGTTCCTGTCCTGCAAATCATTTTCTATTAACATCAATTAAGCTGACAAAAAAACCTTTAATAATAGCATAATGCAACAAAAAAATTGAATTCATTTTAGATTAATAAGTGTAATAAAAAAAGTCAGAAATTTGTCTTCAAATTAGAACAACAAACTCAGTTACGGGCGCTTACAACTTTAGCTTCACAACTTGATGGATTGTAAGATAGATTGACAGAATCGGTGAAGTTGATTTTGTATTGGATATATATACATCGATATTGATAACATGATTTAAAAATAGAAAATGATTTAGAGTTTAATTTTAAATTTTAAATGAATTTTAGCACTGTTAGAACTATGAGTTATAACATAACTAAAATTGTGTACATATAAAATTTGGAGTTTAATTTTTAATTTAAATTTTAAATAAATTCTAGCATAATTATGACTATGTGTTCTAGCATAAGTAAAATATTGTAGATATAAGACTTAGATTTTAATTTTAAATTTTAATTTTAAATAAATTCTATCACGGTTAGGACTATGTATTCTAGTATAATTAGAATTGTACCGATATAAGATTTAGAGTTTAATTTTGAATTTAATTTTTAAATGAATTCTAACACAGTTAGAGCTACGTGTTCTAATACAATTAAAATTGTGTAGATAAGATTTTACTATACATAATTTTAATCGTATTAGAACTCGTAATTTTAACTGTGTTAGAATTCATTTAAAATTTAAATTAGATAAGATTTTATTGTACACAATTTTAATCGTGTCAAATCATTATTATTATTATTATTATTATTATTATTATATATATTAACTTTTCTATTAACTTTAAGATTATTTTTCTTTAAATTATCTTCCATTAGTACCAAACATCAAAAAGTCAAAAGAACAATTCCAGAAAAATAAATTCTTTCAAGAAAAATTAATGTAATTAATTACTCTCTATCTATATATGAATTACATTAATGTAAAGTGATTAATCAAGCTTAATAAGGTATTAATGGTACATCTAATTATATCATATGTCATTAACAACCTATTTTCATTAATCATAGCATCTATCAAATGAGATTAAGAGTTAACCTCTATTTATGACATGATGTAGAAGTACAATTATGAATACAAAGATAAATTAATAGATTGATAACAACATTTATTTATTTATAATAAATTAATTATAAAACTTAAGCAACTTATGATTTTAATCACCAACTTATTTGTATAAATCTATTTATTTTTTATTTTGATATGATTTATCTCATAAAAATATTTTTGATAGTATGAGATAAAAATCAAATTATTTTTATCACTTAAACTTATTTGTTGTGTGTCGCTTATATGTTATTCCAAATGTCATAATTTTGAACATCTACTTCTCCATAAACTGTTTAAATTGACTATTAACCGAACGAAAATTTAGATCACTAAAAATAGATAGACTAATGATTAAATTTAGAACAAACTACTGAAAGTGATTTGATTGATGATCTTATTTTTTCAATACAGTTCCTTATCAAATCGATCTACTATTTACCAATTTAAAAAAAAAACTCTAATTGTAAATAACTTTAACTAAAATTACCTTAAAACTTTAATAGAGTTGCATTTAAAGTGAAAATATTAATTTTTATTTATAGTTATATTAATTTAAAGTGAATATTAATTTGTTTGATATTTAAATTTAAGATAATTGTTTTTAGGTTGTTCTTTTTGACATAATTTTTTTCAATTAATTGTTAAATAATATTATTTTCTTTTTAGCCAGCAACTTAAACCGATAAAACCGAACCGTCATTTGGATATTGAGTTTAGGTGGAGCAAAAAGAAGATAAATTAGGTGGTTCAAACAAATAACCGAGTAAATCTATCGAATAAAAACAACCGGGAGAGCAGAAAAGATAAACAAAAATGAATACTTATGTGATGCATTTGATTTGTTTTCATATAATCGATGCAAGTTAAATCAATAAAACTAAAAAAATGTGAATATCTGCATCTATGAACATGAATTAAATTTCAGAAAAGAAAAAGATCTCCTATAATCTAATGTTCTGTAAATCACCTAGAAAAAAACATCAGAGAACTTTCAGCTATGAAGATTGTGGTGTTTTACCCCATGTTAGTGACTAACAGATGCTGTACTGCAACACTCTCCGGATTGCGGATTCCGCGACAACTCTAACTCTTCTTAATCGTCGGAGCGGGAACGAGTTTTATATTTTGAATTCAGGATATTCATGAAGCTGCAATGTTGCTGATGCCAAAGTAAACAGTTTTTTGTTGAAAAGCATTAATGGCATAGTCGACCTGAAAGTGACCAAATGGAGCCTTGAATCTAAGTCCATAACCAAACCCAATTCCTGAACCTGGTTTTCCCTGTCTTAATGCTGGATTCCCTGAAATTTGCAGCAAAAACTGATCGTTATTCTAGAGCTGCAAAGTTAGGCATAGAAACAGAAAGTTCAAGGAAAATAAGTGATCAAAAAAGGCCTAGGAGAAGGCTGTCTAAGAGTAGGCCATTGTCCTTCCGTAATGTGGCCTCGTTCCACGTAATGGTGGCTCTGATATCACTTGTTAGAAAACTACTAGGTAGAACTCACCCTTTAAAACCGTTTTGTAAGGGGAGGATACCTAATGAGGTATAAAACCAATCTCGTACTTGGTCGATATGAGATCACAACCTCAACTTATCACATACTAAGTTGGATTCTAACATAAACATCATACGTTTTGCAAAATTTTTAGTAGAAGAATGAGATTTTACCAGGAACAAGACGACTAGAGCCCAAATCAGTTCCACAATCCAAGAAAAGAGCTCCTTCCAACATCTTGTTCTAATTAAAATGAAAACATCCCAAATCAGTCCCATGCTCAACGCCTCAACCAAAATGCAGTTTTTAAAATGGAAGAATTTAATAAGCATTATTCACAAGAATACTTTGTAGACTCAATTTTAGAATCAAAGCGAATGGTTATATTGGAGCAATGTTCTAGTTTCAAACAAGGAATCAATTACACAGAGCAGTGTTCATGATGAACATCAAGAAAAGTTTTATTAAGGCGGAACGATTTGGAGCACAATGAAATGCAGCATCTAAACTCGGTCGACTTTTGTTCTATATTCAAATATTCTACGATTGAGAAAAATGGTGTTGTACCAGACAAAATTCTGAATTTTCTACTCAATTGTAATGCAAGGATTAGAAATAAATGAAGCTTCCAAGCTAAGGCTGCTCAAGCAATCGCAGAACTAGAAGAAGAACTTAAGTATATACAAAAAATTCTTTCTCATTTTCCAAGAAACAAAAAATCTCTCTCATTTTCCAAGAGACAACAACCAATTCAAGAAGAGATGAATGCATGACTAACCAAAGGCAAAGTCAATTCAGTATTTGCAACTAGACATGATCTTCCAGATCCAACGGCACCTTCACCATACCCTCGTACACTCCCGAGACCTCCAACAGAAAATGATTGATAAGGAGCCATATCTCCAACAATGGAACCACCTGTCAGGCTGTCAGAGGCAAAGGTAAGAGCAAGACAAAGAAGGGGGCAATATAGGAGTTCAGTGCGATCTCCGACTTGTGCCTTGGTTGTTCAATGCAGGACATCGAAACCTACAATATAGGAGAGTCTCACTTATATATTGTACATTTTAAGTCTTTTTTTTTTAACGCGGGACTCCATACTGCTGCAAACTTTTCCATGATTATCCGTTTTCCGATCATTCTAATATTTTCACCTTTACCAACAACAGTATCATTTGCTCCTCCATTCAGAAATATTTATGTATCGCAAACAGCGAAGAAAATAAAGCTAACCTTGCCAAGAAGAATGCTGGCCCGAGATTTATCCCTTTGGTTGCGACAAATTTGAACCGATTGAAGATTAGCCACTTCGAGAGAACAGGAATTCCTTGTTCTATTTGCATGCTGAACTAAATATGATGAAAGAAAATATAAATTATGAAGAAAGAGTATAAAACGCTGTGTTAATTAATTGCAGTTTTCACAGAAATTGAAGAACAACACTACAATGAGCAAGTTGAAATACTTACACGACAAAAGCTGCGATCGTTTGCCTTTGCATATCGAGATTCTTGCTTCAATACAACCATAGAATCGTGGGGACTTCCACTGCAACGCAGGCATTGTCCGGTTATTTCTCATTGAAAAAATGCATTAAAATCAATTCAAATAAACCAAAGCCTAGGCTACCTGCATGTCAGTGGAAACCCTTCAACATCTCTCGTTATAGCTCGGCCTTCATCATTTAGAACTCGAACATGCTGCATTGCTTACACTAATTACTCTTAAAATATAATTAGAAAGAAATTTTGATGGGGAATTAAAGAAAAAGCAAAGAATATACTTTAAATAAGAAACATGACGAGCTTCAACCTCAAATTTGATGCTAGTTGTGTTACTCCAATGGGAACTTGCAGGCTCATTGAGATTTAAACCAGCTGACAATCGAGAGAGATTCACACCACCAGTCCCCGTGCGGGAGAAATTATCTACGGGAGTTCCATGTACCGCTAATTCAGGGGACACAGAATGCTGAAATTATTAGCAACCAGAGTCAATAAATATTGAAAATCCTAAGCGCAAAACAATTAAGTCTTTCACTATCTGTCCATTGTCATCATCTCAAAATACAACAAGAGTTGCGAAAGATTTAAAGTAAATACCGACCTGAATAACAAGACATTGTTGGGGAAGCCATTCAGGTCTTGGCCTCCTATAAGCCACCAAGATATTTGAATCATAGAGCCCCTTATCCCAAGATACATCAAGCTTCTCACTTCCACCAAATAAATTCGGGTGTTTAATACAAAGACTGCAGTACATCAAGTTAACCAGTCATGAAACACAGCTTTATTTCAGCACATAAAGCGATAAAATTAAAAGCACCTGGAAAAAAAGGAGCCCTGATTGTCATTTTTGATAGCATTAAAAAGTTTCAGACTTTTAATCCGCCCCTAATTTTCTCTTCAGTTCATTAAAAACCAAACAAACAAAGATATGCACAAAGAAAAACCATGAAACACCAAAACCCAACTAAAATCAACAGCCAAAAGTGTAGTAACAGATATGAAAAATGAAATTAAAACACAAACCTTCCAATTATCAGAGAAAGAGGATTGCCACTATCCCTGCAAATATTAAAAGAGTGACACATTTGGAGCGCAATTAGAACTTCCACAAAACTCCTGATGAGCTACAAAACATAACAGAAGGCATGCAAAAGAGTACCTAAGAGGAGGGAACATCAATGAAGCACAAAGCTTGTGAGTGAAATCAACATTGACATCAATCTTGGCTGTCACACACAACAAATACAATTCCATACTAATGCTCAAAAGAGACTCAATATTTAAAGCTCAAAACCCAAAACTAAAAATTGGTTAATTAACACAGAAAAAGATGGGTTCTTTGAACAAAATAAGAATCCAAGAAGCATGAAATGAAGAACCCAGAAAGCGTAAGCAGAAAATGAATAGAAAGCACAGACCTTTTCCAGCATGGACACTCTTTTGAGCTCCCATAGCGAGAGCATGTAAGCTAACAAAGAGAATTGAGAGAAAGAGGGCGTGTGAAGAGGAGTGTTTGAAGACAAAGATATTGCATGACGCAATGAGTTGTGGTGACAGTTGAAGAGAGGAGTTAATTTGATGCACAAGTTAGTTATCTGAATTTGCTTCATTGGTTGGGAATGTTAAGCACGTGGAGATTGGAAGGACAAAAGCCCTATTCCTTCCTTTGTTCTTCGCCTACGTTACGCTTAACTCCCATGTCGTCTTTATCTTTTTCGCGTTACTTTTTTTGGCGTATTAAGTAATTGTGGTGCTTATTGAATTTTTTAAGCGTTATTTCAAGTTATGATTTTCATTAATTCTATTGACATGGTCACGTTTATAATTGTCAAATAATTTAGTTTTTTAAGTTTTTTAAGCAATGAATGTTGTTTCTGCAAAATTAACAAAAAACGTAACTCATTCTAACATGTGAAAAACTGAAGGAACGAACAATTGCGTGAAAAAATGGGAATTAAAAAGGAATAACACAAAGAACATAACAACGATAAAATATTATATTTTATATTTTTTTATTAATCTCATGCTTATCATATTCATATAAATAAATGAATAAATAAATAAATATATATATATATATATATATATAAGGAAATATATTATTTACAATCTATATAGACTAGGACTGAGAGTAGAGATTGAGGTTTTTTGAATGTAAAAATTATCTTTTGTATCCATTTTTTTGAAACTCTTTTGGATTTGGATAACTTTGGGCTAAACTATCCAAAAATACCCACAAACTCTATTCAATATTCAGTTATAGCCAAATCTTTGAAATTGTTCAAAATTTAAAAAAAACTGACATTGATTATTGGGAAGAGTGACCAATCA
>CANYCX013236566.1:0-22157 GCA_948193385.1 Breynia disticha f. nivosa | reverse complement strand
ATTTATACGTATTTTTACTGTATTTATACATATTTTCAGGATGTTACAGTTCTACCCCCTTAAGAAAATTTCATCCTCAAAATTTAAATCGTACCTGAGTCTGGAAATAAATGAGGATAGCGTCTGCGCAATTCCTCTTCCACTTCCCAGGTTGCTTCTTTCGGAGAATGGAAACTCCATTTAACTTTCACCGTCGGAATTTCTTTCGTCCTGAGCTTACAGACCATTCGATCTAGAATCTCTACAGGCTCTTCCATATACGTTAGATCCTTCGATATCTCCATTTCAGGCTTCTCAATTACATGACTCGGGTCAGATCGATACCGTCTCAACATGCTTACATGAAAAACATCATGTAATCGCGACAAATCGTCGGGTAATCGAAGCTGATAAGCCAGAGGTCCTACCCTTTTCATAATTTCACAAATATATGAATATAATGTATGAAGTGCAATGAAATACAATTTCACACAGAATGACCCGGGTATTATCCACTATCGCACACAGCAGTGGAATTATCCTCTATCGCACACAGCAGAGGTAAGGCATATAGCCTGAGCACACAATTCTGAGCAAAGCTCATAAATATGGACTATCGCACACAACACTCTAAGAAAACACACAGTAATCCTTTTATCTTTTTCTACAACATAGGCTCGCGTCATACAGATATGTAAATGTATGAATGTAATCAATATGAATATCATTCGTAATCGCACATAGCATTGAATGATATTACTCCTCACACAGCTCAACAAATAACATAGCACACAACAAAGCACACAGCTAAAACATTTATCTCAGCTCACACAGAGCAAATCATACAATACCACATAGGTATTCATTCAACATACGATTCAATCATACCACACAGGTATCATTCATACTAATCAAACATAACTCATTTCAGTTACAATATCAATCTCAAAAACAAACAACTCACATTCACTAAGGTTCATCTAGCAACTCAGTAATTCATTATAAGCGTCTTTGCTATACTTTGCTTAATCCACGTAATTCTAAATAGATTACGATCTAATTTAGTAAGCGTAAGAACATTTACGCGTAAGCCCTGAATACTTAGCTCGAAAACAAGCAAATAATAATCAACACTGGCTCAACAGCCTCCCAGTCGTCGTACAGATCCTCCTGTATGAAATCAATCATATAGAATGCATTACTAACCAATTCAAGTATTGATTCTAACTTTAGAATCATTAGAACATCTCATTTCAACCTTAAGTTAACTATATGTCAACTTTTCCATTTATTCTTCTTAACATCCAATCTTCTTCAATTCATTTCTAAACAATTCACAAGACTTCCTTCAATTCTCAACACTTATTCATAACCATTTCTAGCAACATTTCCGTAGCATAAAGCCATAATTCAATTCAATGAAAACCAATTGTCAACTTTACCTAAACTTAGGTTATACCTCTTTTTCCATCATTTATCATCCATAAACTTATCCTAACATAATGCTAATCTCATTCCCAACCTTTCAACATCATAATTCAGCTCAATATCAGTAATTTCCAGCCATTAATATCAGATTCAATCTATTTAATCTAACAAAAATCCAACTTAAAACCTTATACCAACCACCATATCTCATTACCTTGTTGATTTCTTGCAACAAAACTAAGTTAATTCCCTTCTTCCTTGATTTATCAATCACCTCTGCTGCTCTGATGGTTTCCTGTGGCTGAACTATGTAGAAATTTTGATTTGTAAATGTAAAATAAGGTTTTGTCGATTAATCGATCGAAGTTTATATTTTTTTTCCAAAAATCTGGTAAGAACGCGTCCTAGAGTATGAAGTACGTGGTGTCGTTATGAATCCACGTTCTTTGCCTCCCACACCGTGTTCTTTTCATTTCCAGGGTTTTTCGATTTTCGTCGATCGTTTCGCATCAACCTTCGATCAACCTTTCGTATATCTTTATATATTAACATTTAAACGCATTTTTATCATCATTTTATGACGAAAAATATCCAGAATGTTACAGTTTGTCCCAATTGGTGGCCTTGAAAATAGTTTTATTTACTTTGAGGCACTTTTTGGTCGACTAGCCCAAGTGCTAGTAAACTAAAAACTCTTCTTTTAGTTTATTGGAAGTTTTTCTACTTGAGTAGGTAGATGTTCTGGTCGACTGCAAACTTATTGGTCGACTAGAATATTCAAGTTTTCATTCCAGTAGTAAATTCAACTTTTATCCTACTCGACTGGCACTTACTTGGTCGAATGAAATTCTTTTGGTTCATTCTAATAGCAAATTCAGATTTTATCTACTAGATCATGAATATATTGCTCGGCTGGATTTCTTCACTTTTGGTCAACTGGATTTGGTCGACTAAATTATCTCTTTACTTATCAACATTTGAATTTGAACTCCAATCATTAACATACTTCCCTATACCTGATCTAATCTTGATTATGTTTACTAAGCATGCAATTTAACGTCTGATAGTCGTTATAATCAATTTTGCCTAAATCCACCAATCTGCATGATTAGAGTTATCTCTAGTTGATTGTAATGCCCTACAAACTGCTTACTTGAGTCCAGACAGATTTTGGTCTACTAGCACTCTACTTGGTCGACTAGAACACATTCCAGAACATCTTTGACCATTTCATTTGGTTTACATCCAACCTTTATCAACCTATTAAATATGAATTATCCTGAAAGTTATTTTTATCAAGTTCATAGATTTTACACATTATCAAAATATAGAAGGGATTTAATGTTCACCACCATTTTTCCAACATAATGTTGCATGCATTCATATAGTATAAAATTAATAGAGAAAATATGACTACCTGTAAAGATGTAGAACTAAGAGATCTTTAGATCCTAAAGATTAGCAGAGATCAAAAGTCCTTAGAGAAACATACAGGCTTAGATTGAAAGGTAAATCTCAAGTAAGATAAAAGCAAAGATAATCACTATAAAGAAAATAAAAACATGAATAGAACATGATATATGCATATATGAAATGGTCAATAGTATATGTGACGTATTATACATGATAAAGTGATTGTAATGATTACTAGAGAAATTGACTTTTGTTCAATAGCAAAGATATAATCCAATTGAAATAGTAGGATTTAATGAATATATATGCATATGGAAATTTTGGGGTGTTTCTAGAGAAAATAACAATCAACAGAGGTATGTTATTTAGTGTATTACATGAGAGATAAACAAAAGTACTCATGCATCGAGTAATAGTTTAAGCTAAAAACTTAACATAGTGAATTTATATGGAATGCAATAAATATAAATGATACCGAAGATAAAGAAGTAGATAATTTACAAGAAAGTAAAAACATATAATTATAATAGGTAGAGTATAGAGTTGCTATAGAGAATAAGAGATCAATAGGGTAGATTTATAAAATTAAAGGTGTATAAACAAAGAAGTTAGATTATAGAGCTTATATAGAGATTGATAGATTAATAGGGAAGATAGAAAATTTAAAAATGAAATGATACTATAAGAGTTAAAGTTTGATTTTATTATAGTTAATTTTAAAAGGGTATATATATTCATGAGTTAGCGACTCACCAAATTACTTTTTGTTTTAGGTCAAATAAAAAGAACTAGGGAATGACTACCTCAAGCTTCAAGTATATTCTCTCTCCTCTCAAATTTGTACTTGTATTAATACTTTCATAAATACTAAGATCATATTATTGTGAAATATTGAAGTTCAAATGTTTATGTGTTAGTTATATCAATGGTGTATTGTTTTATGGATCAAATAATGCTAAGTATAATAGTGTAAAATGATTATTTTCAATTGGTTTCAACAAATAAAATGAATATAGATGCTAAAGATTAATCAATGAATGCTAACAGAATGTTAAAAGATATCAATGATGAGAAAGCTTTTACATACCGTGGGTTTTAATCCTCCCTACGTCCCATAAAAATAAGTAGAATAATATTTCACAATTTTTAAGAAAATGATAGTTGTATTCGTTAAAGTAAGTTAAATTATGTGTTGGTCTTATTATGTCCTTAAAAGTCTTTGTTAGAAAATAATCCATTAAAATATTTTTGTTCATAAATAAGGGTAAAATCTCAATATTTTTATCATAAATGAACTTAAAATGGTAAGTGTGCCTATATATTGGAACACTGTATACAGAAATTGTGCCTATTTATGGAACGAAGGAAGTAATTGATAAATAAAACATTAAATACAGTTAAATTTTAATAATCAGAGACATAGTGATAGTAGATTATGATGTTTTAGGATTAATTTGATGATAGGAAAAAAACAGAAAGAAGATTTCTATTGCTGCCTTCCAACATTTTTTAAAAGTATAAATACTATATGGATTGTAAGATATGAGTGTACTTCTTCCTAAAAAGTAATAGGCAAAAAAGTTGAAAATTCATATATAGTGTTATAAACATAGAGAAATATTTGTCTCAAGTTTTTTATTTGCCCCAAGAATATCTAACAATTCTTATATATTTACTTCAAGATAAAGACATCCATACTCTACCACATAACCTTATTAAAGACATCGTTATGATTGTAAAAAAAGGGCATTTATCACTCAGAGATCAAATTAACTACTTCACAAATATCAATGATCTTGCATTACATAACATAAGTAGAATAATATACACAAAATAATTGGAAATTACATACACACATAAATATTAGTAAATTATAACAAAAGACAAGACACATTAGACCAAAACTGTTAACATAAGAGATTAGTTGAGGAATGTTTATCAATCATTATATGTTCCATATATATATATATATATATATACATATATATTTATATATATATATATATATATATATGTATATGTGTATATATATATATATATATGTATATGTATATATATATATGTATATGTATATATATATATATATATATATATAAACTAATTCACAAATATCAATGATCTCGCACAGATGTTGTTTAAGTACCAAAATATTTATGTGAAGTTGATTCTCATATATGTGCTCTCATGGATGTTTAGGGTTTAGATTTGGTTCATATTAAACAATTGTGACGAAGTTGATTCTTATATTGAGTAAATTTATTATTTTTTAATTCTTTACATCTGAAATTTCTTGTAAATTTTTATGACTGACAGTTTGTTTTTATGTAGAAACCACAAATGAAGAGATAAGAAAAGAAAGTGTAGTTTTTTACAAAGTAATGTGAACCTAACATATGTTGTAAGAAGTAATAGTCTTAGAAGTAAAAATAGTGGCATTGTTGTAGAAGGAATCATAAATAAGAAATCATTGACTTCTATGGTGTGATATCGAATATTATGGAATTGGATTATAAAAAGGACGGCAAGTTCTTCTTTTCAATTGTGGATGGTTTAATCTTGGTATAAAATGGGATGGTGTGAAAAGGGATGCTAAACTTATTATTATTAATGTCAGTGGAGCATGGTATGAGAATGATCTTTGATACTAGAAAGATGCAAATAATTAACCGTGTTATAATAATATGCACATTTATACAACATATGTCAGTTTTAATGTTTTTTTTTGTCTCCAGGTTTGAGATTTGACACCAATCCTACAATATTAAATGATATTGATTGAATATGAAATAGTTAAAATAATTTATTGAGAAAGTCTTATTACAACCAAGTATGTCAGACTTGGAATGATCTAGTACTATTTGCTAAAAACTATAATGGTAGCCTCAACTGTTAATTAATTATCGAGAAATAAAGTTCCAAAAAAGGATAAGTATTTATTGCATTGTATTGAAAAATTTTAAATAAATTAAGAGGTGTAATAGTATTTTATATGATTGATTTGAAAATGAGATGTTATTATCTACGTATAAAAGAATTGCTAATGAATAAAAATTGTTATTAGAATCAAAACTGGGTAATTCAAGTTATTATGATTCCATTCGGGTTGATGAAAGTACATGTAACATATAAAGTATGAAAAATATTTAAGCATAGCATTGCAAATAATGAGAGAGACAATTGTATGTTAAGTTTAGTAATTATGGATTTTAAAGGAAATAGTAACATTTATGGGACATTTTGATTTGAGAAATAAGATATAGTTTCATTCTTTATGATTCAAAATAATGGTTGAATCGGAAACATTAAGGAATGTTCAAGAAGTTTGAAGTTTCTAGGTTTTTAAAATATCACTACCTGAGGTTTATGCAAGGTTTTCTATGATTGCTACTGTGATGCTCAAATATATTCTCTTTTTTTTCTAATTAAGCATTATAATAATTTTCTATATAATTTTTTTGAAATTTAAAACAATCCAAACCAACTCTAAGAGACACCTAAATGAAATGCATACATGTATATATACCAAACATACTGCAAAATCATTATCCTACTACTCGAAAAATTAAAAATAACCAATATAATATACTAGAAAATTCTTATTTAGCATATGAGTGTATTATTTATTTGTGTGCATATTGGTATAACATTTATTGGCATTGTGATAAAAGAAAACTAAAGAAAAAGGTAGAAATCAATTGAAGAAAAGCTTAGGGACTAAATTGAAAGGAAAAAGAGGGAAAATAATAAATGCTTTGGACTTTTCTTTATAAAAACAAACTTCCAACAAAATTCTCTCAAATTAAAACATTTCTAAACATACTCCATAAAACCTTATTGGACCAATGGTGATGACATTAAGTTCTTTCTATGTTTTGATAATGTTGGAAAATAACTAACTTGATAAAAATTGATTTCAGAACGAATGATATTTAATATTTTGAAAATGGACAGAAGAAAAGCAAAGGAATTAGCCAAAATTAGTTTTGGACAGAATTATGGTCGACTAAGACTATTTCTATTTGACTAAGATTAGTGTGGACTCAAGTAAGAATAATTGGGCTTAAGTATGTAGACTAGGAAGAGTTCCAGTCAACCAAACACACAACTAGATTAGTTGACTAGTGTTTTTTTAGTAAAAATTAAGGGTAGTGACTATCTGTTGGAAAAATGAATGCTTAACGAACATAATCATCAACAAATCAAACCTAGGGCAGCTCAATAATGATTGGAGTTCAAATTTGAATGTTGTTATCTATAGAAGACTTGTTAGTCGACCACACACATTCCTAGTCGACCAGAGATGTTTATTAATTGACTAGGAAAGTTGCTACTCAATTAGACTTGCAGTGTTTTGTGTGAAAATAACTACCGAAATGATGTTCACTCGACCAGAAGAATTATTAATCAACCAAAACATTAAGCTACTCAAACAGAAGAATTTCCAGTCAACCAGAATTGAAGTTTTTAGTCGAACTACACTTGGGCTAGTCGACCAAAAAGTGCCCTGCAACAAAAAACACTATTTTAAGGCTTCCAATTGAGAGATACTTTTTGCATAATGTCCATATTTTCATAAGGGAGTATAAAAGTGTAACACCCAAGAAAATATAATGGAAAACTTAGCAAAAACTCGTAAAGTCAGTGGCCTGAAATGGCCAAGGGAAACTGTTCCCATGGCCGTTCTCCACTATTCAGCTGGCTGAACTCGTGCTAGCAATTGCCTTGGAATATCCAGGCAAACGGCCTAGCCAGGCCATTCCAGAGGCCGTTCTGGCTGGCAGATTTTAAAACAAAACATGTGTTTCATTAAAGAAGAGAGAGAGAGAGAGTGGTATTTTCTCAACCCTAAACACTCCTAGATGTGTTCCTTCCAGTCCAAGCATGAAAAACACCCTACCAACCCTTTGGAACCTCAAAACTGTTCTTTCCACACATAGAGACTCATAGATTTCACCCCGGAACATAACCTAGACGAGCTCTAAGGTTTTTGGACGGATTCTCAGCAAGGTAAGTTCCAATTTTGATGAAATTTACGCGATATAGAGTGAGTTTTCTGTGGGGTTTTGTATGTTATTCGAAATAACATGCGTGTTTAGCTCACATTGTGAGAATGGTGAGAGATTTAGAGTTCTAGGGTTTGGTAACTTGGGAATTTTTAGAAAATAGAAGTGAGAGTAGGAAATTGTTTTTGATTATGTGAATAATAAGTAAAATGGGATTGAATGTGTGTAGGTATTGATAATTAGAACCCGAATCGGGGATTAAGCGACGAATTAGTTCTTAGAGCCCGAGGTGAGTGCTCTTTGACACTTACGATTGTAGCGTTAGCTTTGGTTTGGTTAAATCTATGATCTAAATGCTTCATTTGCTTATATGATAGTGGAAAGGTGTTATAAAAGGAATTTTATGTTGAATGGTCTTATGTAGAATGGTTAGAAATTGTATGCTTTGGTTTGTGTGATATGTTGATTATGATGAAAGTTGGTAAGACGTATGATTTTGAAAGTTGTTTGAAAGTTGTGTGAGTGGTGTGGGTGTGTTTTGAATGTCTTGATAGTGGGATGGTATATGCCTATGAGTCGTGACTTATGTGAAGGGAAAAAAATTATGTATGCTTAATGTGTATGATGTGAAAAGTGGAATGGTTTACGTATGAATAAGTGGTTTGATGACATGATTCATGCAATGTGTTCATTTATGATAATGTGTGGCTATGGGCCTTTGGAAATGTATTGCATGTCATTCACTCATGTCATGTGGTCATGTGATGAGCATCATTGTGTGTGATTGTAATACAAGGGGGCTTAGGGCCCATATGCGCGAAGATGAGTGGACTCTCTCTTCATATGAAAACAAGGGGTTTTTTTTCCCAAATGCACAAAAGAGAGTGGAATCTCTCTTTATATAAAAACAAGGGGTTCTTGCCCAAAAGAGAAAATGGGAGTGGACTCTCCCTTGAGAAAGGAAAGGCTCTAGAGCAATTGCATTGTTTGTTTGCATTCGCATAACCATGCATGCATTCGTTCATTTATATCATGATATAAGTTTGGTTTGTTTGGATTATTATGGATATGGATGATTTGGTTATGTGTGTGTATGTGTTATGGAAATGATGAGGATGAGTGTATGTTGATGTATATATGTGTGAATTGAATCTTAATGAAGTGTTTATTTAGGTATAAGTTTGGTTTGTTTGAATTATTATGGATATGGATGATTTGGTTATGTGTGTGTACGTGTTATGGAAATGATGAGGATGAGTGTATGTTGATGTATATATGTGTGAATTGAATCTTGATGAAGTGTTTATTTAGGTATATAAATGTTAATTATTGCGAATGTTGAATAAAGGTTAGAACTAAGTTAGAATTTGGATGCTTTGAAGTGTGTGTTTGATGTGTTTGAATATCCCTAGTCACTTGTTTCCATGAGATTGGAAATAAATTAAGACAAGTATGAGCTCTGTAGGTGATCATGTTCATAGGTACAATGTGGGATATTGTATTTGGAGAGCGATCACTAATTTTTAATGCTAAATATCTGTCCTTAGACCGAAAATCACTATGTTTTTATTGTGATTTCTAGTTTAAATTAACATACAACTAACATGACCGTAAAAGGTTGACAAGTATGGGTATGGTTAGGTCATTCATTTGAACTTATCAATCTTGTCATAGAGATCAAAAATGTCATTTAGCACTAAATAAAGATGTTTGGGACATGCATTATGCGAATTATGATATCGGAGGTCAAGGGAAGAATTTGAATTGTAGTAGGGCTGTTAACACCGCTCGTCAGCTATTTAATTTTTTATGGTCATAGTGTCTTACTAGAGACCTCCTATGATTTATTAATTAATAAATTCATTACCATTATTAAATAGTCTCACAGATTGCACACGGACAATGGAAAATAGAAAAGGGTAATTTTGGAATTTCACCTTAAGTCAAAATTCAACTGTCAGGCCGGATTGGACATTTGGGCCAATTTTGGTAATTGGACCTAAAATTGATGAAAGCATAAATTTGGTAAATCTCACATAGTCTTAAGACAAAGATTATCCTTGTGGATATGATGTCTTAAATTAAGACATAAGAGAGAGAAAAGTGGAGAAACAAGAGGAAGCCTTATCTTATCTTGGATAAGATAAAAAGGATAATAAAATCTCCTTATTTTTTCTCAACTTATTCGATAACTGCTTGGAGAAATAAAAGGAAGGTTTTATTTTGAAAATTTCAATTAATCCAAATCCTAATTAACTTAGGATTTTTGGTTAGACCTTATAAAAGAGAGTTCTATTTTATAAAACTATAGTCAACAAAAATACACTGAGTCGTCACCTTCCTCTCTCTTTCCATTGTTGTGGCTTCCACTAAGGAACTAAGAAGTTGATTCTTTCAATATTTGTCCAAGAAACTATGAGTTGAAGGGGCAGATCTTAGGCTTTGATCAACATGGTGCCTCCCGTTTCACGAGCTTTTTATTCGATTGTTGAGAAAACAAGGTGAATTGAAAACCCTAAGTGGTAGTACAGATGTTCCATTGATTCGTGTGTTAGTTGTTTTAGAGGGAATGAACGTGTGGTTCTTTAGAAGGTGTATTGAAGGTAGTCTCGGTTTATTCTAAGGTTGTTGACCATTCACAATCGGCCAAGCAAGGAAACAAGGTAAAAATTCTTTCTTTTTATTAAAGATCCAATCTTTATGAAATAATGTTGATCTTTAGGCAATATATTTTGTTAATCTCAGTTTTGGTGTAAATTTTAGCTGTATTTCTTGGTTTTTCTTGATGTTTTTCCTCTGCCCTAATTCTTTAGAAGCCTAGAAATCCCAACAGGGAATCTAAAAAGACCTAAAGTTTCTTGGGTATTAATGAGATAAAAAATATTTCATTTTGTAAATACATCAAAGAATGAAAAATCCACCTAGTTCTTATTATATTGACAGTGGATGCTCAAGGAACATGAGTGGAGATAAGAGTTTATTTGTAGTGATCAAACCAAAGGAGCAAGAATTTGTCACATTTGGTGACAACAACAAAGCTAAAATCATTAGTATTGGTAAAGTGGATAAGGAGCCTTTACCAACCATTGACAATGTCTTTTTGGTTGATGCCTTGAAGCATAAATTGCTAAGTGTATCTCAACTTTATGATATGGATTTGATGTGAAATTTGAACCTACCATTACTTAGTGTTTAAGAATGACAAAGTTGCTTTTATTGCATGGAGACATGGAAACACATATGTAGTAAATATACATGATGATGCATACTTTAATGAGAAATGCTTGATCACCTTAGATGAGAATGCATTTTTATGGCATAGAAAGCTAGGAAATACACAATTACCAATAATCTCAAAATTGTCTAGAAAAGATGTTACAAGAGGCTTGCCAAGAATTAAATTTGCAAATGAAAATTTGTGTGTATTATGCATGAAAGGAAAACATGTTAGAGGATCATTTAAGGCTAAAAAGTAAATTTTCACAAATAGAGTCCTTGAATAATCCATATGGATCTAATTGGACCTTCGAGATGTGCTAATTTGAATGGTAGATTTTATGCGCTTGTAATTGTGGATGACTTTTCGAGGTTTACATGGATTCGATTTCTTATTTATAAATGTCATGTTTTTAACTAGTTTGCTAAGTGGTCTAGGTTGGTTCAAAATAAGAAGAAATTGAAACTTATAGCCATTAGAACTGACCAGGGTGGTGAATTTTAATGTGAGCCATTTGAGCAATTATTCGACAAGAATGGAGTGGAGCACAACTTTTCATCACCTATAACTCCTAAATTAAATGGAGTGATAAGAAAAAAATTTGAACACTTGAGGGGATGGCAAGGACAATGATGAATGAGTACAATCTACCTAAATCCTTTTGAGTAGAGGCAATAAACAGCGCATGCTGCATAATCAACTGAGTGCATCTTAAAAAGGACAAGATGAAAACTCCACATGAGCTTTGAAATGGTAAGAAGCCTAACATTTCTTACTTTGATCCATTTGGGTCTAAAGTCTTTATTCATAATAATGGTACGTAGAATCTAGGAAAGTTTGAAGCTAAATCAAATGTAGGCACTTTTATTGGATACTTATTGACTAGTAAAGCATATAGTGTGTACAATAATAGTACTAAAGTGGTAGAAAAAAGCATACATGTAAATTTTGATGATATAATTTCATCCTTGAGAAAGGCTATTGGTTTTGATGATGTAGGTACCAAGGAAGATGATGAAGTACAAATTTATTCAATAAAAGGTTAATAGGATGGAAGTCAAGGATCAAAAAGTTGTAGAGGATTCGTATACAAAGAATTAGGTCAATGTGAAGAATCTATCCATGGATTTAGTGATTAGAGGTTTAAGGATAGGTGAGGACAAGGATTGAACTAAACAAGGTCATGAACAGCTCGACATTTGCCTCTCTTTTTGAGCCCAAAACCTTAAGGAAGCACTTAAAGATGAGCATTGGGTGATGGTTATGCAAGAAGAACTAACCAATTTAAAGGGAATCAAGTTCGAGAATTTGTACCCATACCAACGGACAAAACCATTGTAGGGCTAGGTGAACAAAATCATGTATGATAAATATGGAGCCAGTGAAGAACAAGTTTAGATTGGTTGCCTAAGGGTTTTACCAAGAAAAAGGACTTGATTATGAGGAGATGTTTGTAACATTAGAAAGGTTGGAACTAATAAGGCTTTTGTGTGTATTTGCATCCCACAAGAGAATAAAGCTTCAAAAAATAGACGTAAAGAGCGCATTTTTGAATGGATACATTCGAGAGGAAGTATATGTAAAGCAACTCCCCAGTTTTGAAGACCATGAACATCCATATCATGTGTACAAGATTCGTAAGGCTCTGTACAGTTTGAAACAAGCTCCAAGAGTTTGGTATGAGAGGTTAAGTAATTTCCTCACTTAGTATGGATATAGTAGATGCAAAGTAGATAATACCTTATTCATTAGAAACGTTGGTAAAGAAATTTTGATTTGCCAAATTTATGTTGATGATATTATTTTTGGTGCTACTAATTTTTCTTTGTGCAAAGAGTTTAGTGAATTGATGCAAGGTGAGTTTGAGATGGGTATGACGGGAGAGCTCAAGTTCTTTCTGGGGCTTCAAATCAAAAAACTCACAAACATGATCTTCATACACCAAAGTAAGTACACCAAGGAGCTCTTGAAGAAATTCAACATGTAACAGTGCAAAGGTTAAAAAGCATGGGGAAGAAGAAGTTGTAGATCAAAATTTATATAAAGGATTGATAGTAAGAGTACTATTAGAATATGTAATTTTATATTTCCATATTTGATTTCATGGGAAAGTAAAAAATAAGTTGGTGTAGCAATTTCCATGGTGGAATCCGAATATGTAGCCATGGGAAGTTCTTACGCTCAAGTTCTTTGCATAAAACATCAATTGCATTATTATGCAATAATTACGTCTAATGTTCATATGTATTATGATAATACTAATGCAATAATTTTAAGTAAAAATCCTACTTTTCTTAGTAGAAATAAACACATTGAAATTGGACATCATTTTCTTCTTGATCATCATTTTAAAGGGTACATTTGCCTAAAATATGTACCAACATTGTATTAATTGGCAAACATCTTAACTAAGCCATTTAAAGAAGAGCTATTCAATGATATTAAGATGAGAATTGGAATATGTGATTTGAATTCTTTATGATATGTGTTTTTCTACATGGCACCATACGTGTATATGCTCATACAATAATTTGGTCCAGTGGTACACTTCACACTTGAGCTAGTAAATCAGTTTTATTAGCAAGTTATGAAAAGTCAAGTCTGAAGTGAGTTTTGGTCAAGTAAAATAGCTCTTGGCTGAGTAATTTAGAGAATCTTAGTCGAGTAAGATTCAATCTGGTTGAGTAAAATTTTTTTAGTCCACTAGAAAGAAGTCTAGTTAAGTAGGTTTCAAAGACACCTACAGCTATTTACCTATAGGACAAAGTTGGATGAAGTATGCTTGAGTAACTCAAAACCTAGTTGAGTAAAACTTATGTGGTAGTCTAACAATTGACCTAATCAACGACAAATAGATTTAGTTGCATTTTCACCATTTTTGAGCTTAGTCAACTCAAGTAAGGATAGGTCTAGTCAACCAATAAAATTATTTTAGGTTGATTAATAACAGACCTAGTCGACTAAAAAGAGAATCATTTCCATATAACATTGCACACTCTCATTTCACTCCTTACTTAAAACTACAAAAACCCTATCTTTGATCAACTACATTGTTCACAACTCTCACAATCTTATCATCCTACTTCAAATCACTAAAATCATAAAACCCACTCTCAATTTCACTCAAATCAAATTTCTCTTCTTCTAAAGCCCCACCAAATTCACCATAAACCCTAATTTCTTAAATCTTTCACTCATTCTATAATGGCAAGGATAAAAGTTCCTCATGTTTGTAGTAGATATGATTTACCACCCCCTCCACTTCCTTAATGACAAAATAAGAGGAAATTAGTCTATAAGTGTAATCACGGTTCATCCTTACGAGGAGGATCTGAGTCAGAGCTTGTTGTTATTATGCGGTTGTTTAACCACGATTTTCTAATGAAAGAGCTTAAGATGTCTACAATAAGGTACTTATTTAAGAGAATATTACTCCATCTATGACCTTCCATTGGAAAAATCTTTTAAGCTCAGACTATACTAAAATGTATGAGGATTTTAGTTCTAATGGAATATCTGATGTTGTTGGTTTTATGGATGAGTGTATGAGGACATCGTACTTGGATTCTATGCTAATTTGACTACGACTAGAGGTGATGATCATATTTTTATGGTCAGTTGTTTTGTTAAGCAACAAGCCATTGAAGTTATTAAGGCTAGATTTTATTCTTGGTTTAATATGAGGTCGAATGGAGTTCGTGTTGGTTTTAGCATGCTTGATGATGTATCTAGTGATGAGGAGGAAAATTACTTCAATATCAAAGTTGGCCTGAAGTTAGTCAAATGTTTGTTATGTGAACATAAGAAGTGATCAAATAGAAGTTGTGGATTTGTTGACACGTTAACGACTACATTATTATGCTGTCAATCAAAACCTTTATCCCAAGAAAGCAACAAGAAATTACATATGCAATATGGATAAGGAGATTTTATGGAACATTGAAAATGTGTGAAGCTCATTTTTAAAACCTGATTTTCCTAATAAATATTATAATTTAAAGAAATAATACGAAATCAAATCTAAAAACAGAGGAGAGAGAGAATATAATATATATATATATATATATATATATATATATATATATACACACACACACACACACACACTGTATTCACTCCCTGATGCTTCCTTAGACTTCTGATGGTTGTTCTCAGTTATGCTCTATGAGGTTTTTGGTTTAGAAGTGTAAAGTGAGTTCTTGGAGCATATCGATCGAAAATTATATTTTTTTCCAGAAAACAGCGATCCACCCGTGGTGGAATGTGAGCTACGCATGGTGGTAACGACCACGCGTACTTCCCTTTCCACTGCGCGTACTTCTCAATTTTCAGATTTCTCTGATTTTCTTCAATCGTTTCATGTCAACCTTAAATGGACCTTTCATATACCTTTATATATTGATGTTTAAACATTTATTTATCGTCATTTAATGACAAATAATATCCAGAATGTTACAATTCTGCCCCTCTTTGAAAATTTCGTCCCCAAAATTTCAAATCAATGAACTTAGAAACAAACCTAAATCGTAACATTCAATATCGAAATCTGGTATCAAAAAGTACGACAATGATCTGGTGTAGAATAAAAAAATAGATATGGATACTGTTGTCGCATATCTGACTCAACCTCCCAAGTTACTACTTTTGGTGAATGAAAACTCCACTTCACCAAAACCATCAGAATCTCACGATTCCTCAACTGTCTTACCTGTCTATCTAATATCTCAACAGGTTCCTCCTCGTACGTCAACACATTAGAAATCTCCAACTCTAGAGCACTCAACACATAGCTAGGATCTGATCGGTACCGTCTCGACATAGAAACATGAAATACATCGTGTAATCGGGACAACTCTGTCGGTAACCTCAGTCTGTAAGCTAATGGTCTCACTCTCTCTGTAATCTCGTATGGTCCGATATACCTAGGAATCAACTTACCCCATCTCCCAAATCTAATCACACCTCTCCATGGTGAAACTCGTAAGAAAACTCGCTCGCTGACCTCATACTCTATCTCTCGGTGATGTTGGTTGTAGTAGCTCTTCTGATGATCTTGAGCTGCTTGTATACATATTTTCACAACATTCACTTTATCCAGGGTTTGCTGAACTTCCTTCCATCTGTTGCAAACCCTCAACATCCCAATAAACTGGACTACGACATCGTCTCCCGTATAACGCCTCGTAAAGTGCCATCTCGATACTATAATGATAACTGTTGTTGTACGCAAACTCAACCAAAGGTAAATGATCGTCCAAACTACCATCAAACTCCAGAATACATGCTCGTAACATATCCTCTACTGTCTGTATCGTCCTCTCCGACTGACCATCAATCTACGGATGGAAAGCCGTACTAAACCTCAAACGAGTACCCATCACATCCTGGAACTCTACCAGAATCGCGATATAAACATATGATCACGATCAGACACAATCGAAGTGGGAACACCATGTAATCTGACAATCTCGGCAACATATAAATCAGCAAGCCTATCCAACGTATCCTCTTGTCGGATAGCTAAGAAATGAGCCAATTTCATCAACCTGTCAACAATAACCCAGATAGCATCGTGACGTCTAAACGTCCTCAGTAAACTGATAATGAAATCCATGGTGATTTCTCCCACTTCCATTCTGGAATCTCAAGTGGTCTCAGTTTTCCTGTCGGAACCTGATGTTTTGCTTTTATCTGCTAACTTTGGAGACATCTTGCAAAAAACTCTGCTATCTCCCGTTTCATATGTACCCACCAATAAAGCTGCCGCAAATCTCGATGCATTTTCGTACTACCAGGATGAACTGATAAAGGAGAAGAATAAGCCTCTGTCATCAGGTCGTTCTTCAACTCTGCAATATCATCTTCTTTATCTACTTAAGTCTGCAAAGACTTCAAACTAGGAGGTAATTTGTACATAGTCATATGTTCACTTGCACAGGTTCACATATTTAATAGTAATTCTAATTGTCCATATTGCATTCATGAATTCTGTTACTTATGTTAATCTACGGCACCATAATTTTTCAACAAGATTATGTTTTTTTATTTTATTTTGTTTCTTCCATTTTTGGTATTTTATTTGATCTTAGGGAAGTTTGATGAGCTTGGTTTCGGTAAAGAGAGAACTATTGAAATAGGAAGTGTTGCATTAATGTGTGTCATATTGAATGAGCAAAAGTACTATGCCAGCTTCAGGATTTTGAATCACGAGCTCAGCCAAAGGTGACTCTCCATAGTCACGTTCGTGGCTTAGGGTCTATTGGCAAAGTGAGGACATCCAGTGAGTGTATCACGAATGAGACTCCTCCGAATCACGTTCGTGACACCTATTCTGCCCAACAGTGATTCACTCCATAGCTGCACCACGAACGTGACTCATGCGAGTCATGTTCGTGATGCCCATTCAGTCTAATTGGGATTCAATCAGCAGCTGCATCACGATCATGGCTCTTCAGCAGTCATATTCGTGACGCCCACTTTCACAAACTTAGCACTACAGCTGAAATGCACCACGAACGTGACTCTTTAGTAGTCACGATCGTGGCAGGTACTCTGGAAGCAAGGAATTACCCACCACGAATGTGATCCAATCAATCATGCTTATGATGGGTATTTGCCTAACTCCATATATGTACAGGGTTACACCACGAACGTGATCCAATCACTCATGCTCGTGATGGGTATTCTGCCAAACTCCATATATGTACAGGGTTCCACCACAAACGTGATCGAATCAATCACGCTCGTGATGGGTGTTCTACCCAAATCTCAGATATGCACAGTGGTCATCACGAACGTGATCCAACCAACAACGCTCGTGATGACCATTCTGTCCAATGTATTGGCTCAATCTTTGATCAATCACGAATGTGACTCTGACTGGTCATGATCGTGATTATGCTTCTAAACAATACATGGCTGCACACCAGCATGCAACCACAATCGTGACTAACACAATCACGTTCGTAGGGGCCAATCTGGAGAGTAAGTAAATGCTTTTACTCAATCAAGTGGAATGCAAAAACCAAGTAAATGTCAACGAAATTTCATTCACATTGCATTTGAATTTTCTGCACACTTTATTACACATTGTATATAGGGTTTCATGATTTCACACTCACTCATGCCTCTCTCCTCTCTTGGGTTCTCTCCTCCCAAGTCTTAACACTTCACATCTTCCTTAGTTTTCTTCTTTTTTTCAGTAACTAAATGTCAGGAACTAGGGAAGGATCCTCATAAACTATCGAGCAAGTACATTACAAGCGAAAGGGGAAGGCCTGGGTTGTTGAGGAAGAGGAACCACAGAAAAAGAAAGTGGTAAATGACCCCTCTCTGACCCAACCAAAGGTCAATAAGAACCATCCGTTCCTTAAGTTCGATCCTACTTCCATAGCAAAAGAAAGGTATGTTGTTTTGTCTAAACTGAACTTTATGATTGCGAAAACACTTGCTATTAGTTTGCTAGAAGACCTTAGGGAAGATGGTCCATTCTTGACGGTGATTATGGAATGTGGGTTACAGAAGGTGTTTTTGATGGACACTGAATTTTATTTTGAACCCTTCTTGGAATTGTTGGCGACTTTTATGGTTGAATGGAGTCAGGGGTCAAATAGTTCTGTTTCATTTAGATTAGGCCGCCAAGAGAGGGCAATGAGTGTGTATCAGTTTGCAATTGCCTGTGGAGTATATGAGGAGGGCGTCGCATATTTTGGTGTCGACCCAAAGACAGTGGAGTTTAACAAAGATAGCTTCTAGAACGAGTTGTGTGAGACAACTGGGGTTAAATTTAGAGCTGGGGTGTCTAAAATCGCTGATGTAAAGCAACCCCAGCTGAAGCTTCTGTACAAATGGCTCATAAACTCCTTGTTAGGTTGTCGCGATACAGACAAGTTGGCCAATTTCGACCTCACCATACTCTACTGCTTTTGGAAATATATTAATTTTCATTTGGGGGTTGCTTTGGCAATGAACTTCGAAAGACTGCTCATCGGAAGTCTGGGCTAATTTTTGGAGGGTTGTTTTCCATTAATGTAGCGATGTATTGCGACGTGTCACTACGCGGGATGACTTCGATTTCGATGGAAGAATTGGATGCCTTAGCCCTCATTAATATGAGGCTAGCCAAGAGGGGGAACTTCAACAAGATTCAATTAATTTACCCCCCAACGCCCTCCGAATCCTCCTGTCCTCCCCACCATTTGAGTCGGCCGGGTCCACCTCCAATGTCTTTAGTAGCTCCAACTTTCCCCCATTCTACCACCGACCCCTCAGCTGAAGATATAAAACTGACAATTCAACCTCGGCTGGGATGGACTTATGTTTCCAAAAGGGACACTCAGTTGAGAGAATTAAGAAGTGAACAATTCAAACAACGTAAAGCTCTCACTCAACTGGACAGAAGTGTCAAGTGGATTCAAACTGAGCTCCATGGATTTTTTGCGAAGATGGGTCATTGTTCTACGCCGCTGCCATCCATCAAAGAACTTCCCCCGGTTAGGAAGAAGAAGTTCTTCTACCGCTTCTATAAACCGAGGGACTCTGGTACGGAGTACAAAGACTATCAAGTCAGCGGTGCTGCGAGCCTTAGCCCCATAGATGTCACTTCAAAAGTAGTGAGGAGGAAGAAGGAAATGGTCGCTGCATGAATCAGATTCAAACTTTCCTTGTTTATGTTGTTATTTGCACTTTATTTCTTTTATTTTGTTATATTTCTTTCATGTTGAACATCTTACTTGCTTTGCTTCCATTGTGTTATTTTGTTTTGTTGTTATGCACATTTTTTAAATTCCTTATGTGATGTGATCTTATGTCTCTTGATTTGTAAGGAATACAATCGCCTAGCCGACAATGCCACGCACGCATCCATATGTATGGCATGTTCGCACACCTCTCCGAGAGAAGCTTCTTTTTCCTTCTCCCTCTTCTTTCGACTCTATCTATTTCATATCGTTTCGTTGTTCTCAATATTGATTTGCATGTATACTTATTTTTGCCATTGAGGACAATGTCAATATTAAGTGTGGGCGAATGGTTTATGATGTTTGTTTATTCTTTTTGAAGGGATTTGTATGTGTATGTGCTCGAGAGTAAAGCAAAATGTGCGATTACATAATATTTTTCTTGTGACACAACAATTTTTTCCAAATTTTCGCACTTTTGCTATACTCAATGTGTATAGTGTGCACTATCTCACTATAAAAGAAATTGAAGTACATTTATGGAAAAATTCATGGGAAAAAGAAACCTGTATATAATGTTGATTGTAGGTGCATGACACGATCGAGGAACTTGAACTTGGTTTTACAAAGCTAGAATGGGCTAGATTGAATGGTCGATTGGGAGAGCTCTCAAGTTTGGTTGTGGAGGTATGTATGCTCGGTTTGTATTGGCATGAATATTGAGCATGTGTATGGCATAGAGAATGGATGAAATTTTGGCCTATTAAAAGAACAAAACATTGTATGAATGTTAAAAGTGCTCTTAAATTTCCAATGAAAAGTTGGTTAGTGAAATGCTCTAAGTGCAAATGAGAGGTATTCGAATGGCCGGGAGTGCACACTAAAAGCGGGCCACTTTCGCGACCGCTAGAAAACCAAAAGAAAATGAAGGCTTTCGAATGGCCGGGAGTGCACGCCAAAAGCGGGTCACTTTCGCGATTGCTAGGAAACAAATGAAAAGAAAGAGCAAAAAGAAAAGAAAAAGTAAATAGAAGAGCAAAGTAAATGAACATTGTGTGGAAAGAGAATTTAAAGGCCAAGATTTTTTTGTTCTTTGTGTAGGGATTATATGAAGGTATCTGATGCTGACAGCATACTAACCTAGAGATACCACAAAACTTGAGAATTTTGACCATCAACTGTTAGAGTACCAAAGTAGCTTGCTTGGGTAAGTTTGTGTATCATTAACACTTGATTGTCTCATATGAAACCTCGACATTATGAATGAGGGACTTTGAGCATGATTGGAACCAATAAGTGTATTTTGAGTGAATTCTTAACCTCTAAATCCACTTAGTTTTTGCTCGGGACGAGCAAAAGGGTAAGTGTGGGGGAGTTTGATAGGACCACTTATACACATCTTTTCCGTAGTGTTTTACAGTGATTTTTGCTATATTTGGATGGATAAATATCACTAAGTTGAAGGATTGTGATTAATTAGTGTTTTATCCAAGTGCGCGAAGGAAAGTAGGAAATTCGTTGGAGTTATAACAGAATTGGAAAACAGTCAAGCACGTGCATTTCAGAGAGAGAAAGTGACCGGATGACCCACAACTATCGTGGTCAAAGAGAAGCACGAATAGATGATTTGCTCCAAGAGGGAAATAGAAGGTGAGTCACGAACGTGACTCACCAGTGCCACGATCGTAACTACCAAAACTTTGGGTTCAGTATGGACAGAATATAGGCCACGTTCGAGACTAGAAGGATCACGTTGTGGTCTGGAACGTGTCTGAGGAAGATTAATCCCTAGTTTGGGCAGAAGGCAACCCAAGTTCGTGTCTCGTAGGAGGCACGAACGTGACCTGGAAGGACATCCATTCACTTTTAGGCAGAAGGTGCATCACGAGCGTGGTTCCATCAACCACGTTTGTGATCATTCAACAAAGCAGCAGAACTTTGATCAGAAGGTGAGTCATGATCGTGACTCACCATGATCACGATCGAGGTTGGTCGTGATTGGCACTCGGGTGGCTGGCTAAGGTTTGACAAAAGATGGACCACGAACGTGACTCATTTGAGTCACGTTTGGTGCCCATACAGAGTCATTTGTGACTCTACAAGTTTCGATCCAAAATACCCATAATTTGACTGTATTCAGTAAGGACAAGGAAGACATTTCCAGGGAAAAAAAGTCACATATATAAGGGTTCATTTCTAGGTTTAATGGGACTTTTTGTCTGGAGGAAAAGAGAGAGAGGTTTTGGTAGGGTTTATTATTATTTTTCCTTTTAGCTACATTATGTCTTATTCCCTTTCTTCTTGCTTGTGGATAGATTTAGCCATGTTAGGCTAGATTCTTGTTGGGTTGTCTTAGATGTAAATAGAGGATTTTTGCTTGGTTGTTTGTGGATGATTGAGGGATTGCTTTCATAGTTTTATCCAAATGAAATATGAATG
>CANYCX013235783.1:0-14265 GCA_948193385.1 Breynia disticha f. nivosa | reverse complement strand
CGTTTTTAATTTCTTAATAAATTATACACTCTCTTACCATTATTTATTTAATTATTATTCGCGAAAATTTTATTCGCATATTTTCCAAAATAATTAATATTTTCGTAAAAATTCGTAAAAATTGGAGACGTTACAAAAACTCTTATCTTTAAAAGCTTTTATGAAAGAGAAAACCCTAGAGTTTTCACCATTGTGAGCCGTCACTTAAAACACCAACCCTCTTAGCCGTGAGCCTCCTAAAGAAATCAAAGAGAGTGATTTCTAGGTCTTCTCTCAAGAGTGAAGTGATATTTAGGGGCTGATTATATAGTTTAATCAGCGTGGTGCCTTTATTTTCACAAGAACTCATCCGAATCTAACCAAGAAAAGGTGGTATGTTGTTCTCCTTGTGCTAGTACACTGTTTTTGCTAATCTGTGTGTTATTGCTGTAGAGGAACCACGTCTGGGGTTCTATCTTGGTGTCACGAAGGTCGTCTTGGAGTATTCTGAGACGGTAGATACTATTCTTGCCAAAAAGGCCCGCGATATTGAAGGAGATAAGAAAAGGTGAGTCTTTTCTTTCAAATATTATATTTTTATGTAATCCTTTAGTCAACCGATTGTACATGGCATGTGCTAGGTCGATTTTATGTTGATCTTGGATGCTTCTTGCGTGTTCTTGATGCTTTATTTCGCTGCCATTGAGTCTAAACACGTAGGAAAACCCAACAGTTTTCTTGCGAGTTTCACTCTGGAGAGGTGTGACTAGATTTGGCAGACGATCTAAGTTGAGTCCTAGGTACATCGGAACGTATGAGATTACAGAGAGAGTGGGACCACTGGCATATAGATTGAGATTACCAGCAGAGTTAACCCGATTATACGACGTTGTTCATGTTTATGTGTTGAGACTGTACCGATATGATCCTAGTCACGTATTGAGTACTCCAGAGATGGAGGTGTCTGAGGAGTTGACGTACGAGGAGGAGTCTGTTGAGATTTTAGACCGACAGGTGAGATGTTTATAGAATCGCGAGATTCCGATAGTTTTGGTGAAATGGAGCTTTCATTCACCAAAAGAAGCGACTTGGGAGGTGGAGTCAGATATGCGACGACAGTATCCATATCTGTTTCCTGATTCTACTTCGGAGCAGTGAGGTACGTTTCGATTCCAAACTTTGATATTAAATGTTACGATCTAGATTTTGATTCTAAGTTCCTTGATTTGAAATTTTGGGGACGAAATTTTCTAAGTGTGAGAGAACTGTAACATTCTGGATATTTTTCCTCGTAAAATGACGAATAAATTAGTGTTTAAATGTTAATATATAAGGGTATACGAAAGTTTGATCGAAGGTTAAAGCGAAACGATTGAAGAAAATCTGGAATTAAGGAAGTACGCGCAGTGGACAAGAAAGTACGCGCAGTCGCTTCCACCACGCGTAGTTCCATTCCACCAAACGTGGATCACTTTTTTCCGAAAAAAAATAAGTTTTACGAAACATCGGGACATTCCTCACCTCTTCATTCACTGACTTCATTTTAGAGCCAAAAGAACAGCAGGGGAACTTAGAGAAGGAAGGTTTTGGTCAGAGAAAGTGATTTTTGATTGATTTCTTTTCCTATCTTTCATCCTAAGTAAGGTAAGATGGATAAAGGTTTACATAAGGTTGATTTATGGTTTCTTGCTGAGTTATCTGATTGATTTACTATGGATAATTTACTGGAAATGTTAGATTATGAACTGAAATTTATGGTTTATATGTGAGGAAAATGTTAGGATGGTTTTGGAGGAAGAAAAGATGATGGAAGAGAGGAAGAACTTAGGGTTTGTTAAGGTTGACACATAGTTGATGCTGGAAATGGATTAATGTTGAATTCTTATGTTTAAATGAATTTTACTACTGAAATTATATGTTAATAGATGGTTAAAGCTTAAATGATATTAGGGAAATGGTTTTGATAATGTAATATTGCATAGGTTGGATTTTTGTATGGTTAAAACCTAAGGAAAGTTTAAGGAGAAGTTGATAAATGGTTGATTTATAGTTGACAATGTTGGTATTGAATCTTAAATGAATGTTTAATAATTCCTTATGAATGACATACAGGGGGATCTTGACGGTTTTGGAGGGAGTTTTGAGCTGTTTTGATTCTTGATTTTTGCTTTGTGTTAGAGGTAAGTGTTCTAACGCTCACATAATGATTCGTACTTTATTTTAGGCTATTCTATTAAATTAGAAATGCCTATAATGAAATGTTTAGATGTTAGATAAAGTTAGTGAATATGAGAACGGTGTCTTTGATTTGTGAATGTTACGAAATGGAATTGAATGAAATAGGAAATGTTGATTGATTATTTATTTGATTATAAGCTTGGAAAGCTTATTATATATGATACGCATTTTGGAATGCTATGTTCTTTGGAACATTAATGCGATTTTTTATGTGATTGTTTGGAATGTTATTATACTTGCCTTCTTCTTCATTTTTTATGAACTTTATTGATTGATTTTTTGTATGCTATGATTGATATATTGACGTTTGGTTAATATATGTTTGATTAACATGCTCCAAAGATATTATTTGATAATTATACGTGACTGAGGTTGCAATATTGTGTTATATGAATGATGTTTGAGCATGTTGAGCATACATGAGTTATGACACGAAATATGAGTGTATTGATCATTCATTGTGTTGTATTATTGTGTGACACTGAGATATGAGATACAGGAAGGGTCTGATGATTCCGGGCGAGAGCTCGATGCTGGTTTGGGACCGATGATTCTGGGAGATATCTCGATGCCGCACTGGGTACGATGCAGGTATGGACCGAGCGAAAAATGATCTGAAAAAAAAAAGAAAAAGAAAGAAAGACCCCGAGGCAGACATTCGCATGTGATTGCACAACATTCAAATGCATTTGATTTCACATTCATTCATAACATTTGATACGTGTTATTGATTATGAATGTGTTATGTTTACGGTTATTTATGTTCATGTTTTACTGTTAATACAAACAGTGGATATTGATTTTTTGAGATTTGTATTGATATATAAAATGAGTGAATTGTTTGATTAGGCTAGAGGAGGATCGTATTCTGAGATGGGATATTGATTGTCCCTGTGCACATTTAAAATTTACGAATCAATTATAGCGTATGAACCTTACTTAGTATTGTAAAACATACTCACCTTTGTTTACGTGTCTAAATGATGCGCAGGACGCAGATAGCTGCTACTGCACCAGAGCTGCGGTGATCAGATCTTCTGTTAGAGCTTGCTGTTGTCTGAGGTCGAGCTCCATTGTTCTGTTTTACATGCTTCCAGTTTTGACATTGTACATATTTTGTATATGATGCTATTTTGAGTTTGAAATGTTTCAAACTTCTTTTGTTGTTTCCGCTGTAAAACCTTTTATGTTATGACTGTTTTGGGCCCGAGAATGTTATAAAATGTTATTTCATTTTCTCTCTCCTCGTATTTTACTCTAATTTCACTTTGATTTCTTATAATTATATAAAGATTATTGATTATGAGGTAACAGGGAATTTAAAAATGAGTTTCAAAAGCCATAGTTTGTGTTTTAAAACAATGCAAATGCCAGTAACAACCTATTCTGATATGCTTAAGGCTGTTCAAAATGAAAAGTCTGCAAGATCCAAATCCGCTAAGAGCCGACCTATCCTCCACGTATCACATGCTCGAGCTCCGTCCAAAAGTAAGTCCCAACACCGCTATTGTCGATCTGCACAGAATCCAGCAAAACACAGGTGAGTATTTTTAGATACTCAGTAAGGTTGTCCCTCAGTGTCGCTACTTGCTGGGGTGCAGGGGAGTTCTCGGCCATCTGACCTATCCTCCCTCCATGGCGACCTAAAGCTATCTCGCAAACAATCAATTATGTGGTTATTGATTCACTTTAAGTGTTTAATCAGCAAGGAAACCATTCTAGATCATTAGGGTACTTTAGATATACATTAGGATGTTATTCGAGTCAATTTTAGGTTTTTCTAGGTAAAAATAACGTAGGTTAACTCTCAGGTAACATACGTTATTCTTCCCTTAAACATAGTATGAATAACTTATGTTATAAGCAAATTAACATATGTTTAAAGACATTAACATACGTTATTTATGCAAATAACGTACGTTCATGCTTCTGGAGCATTCTGCCCGAATTTCCTAAGTCTATTTCATATGTACACTTATCCATTCAAATTAGGCATACCAAACAACTCATAGAGCAACCATACAACTCAAATATATATCCAATTCATCATACTTAATCATTAATACATGTAAACAACACATTACATCATGAATCAATCCAATTCATACCCATCCCTAACATACCAACAAGCATTAAGGAATAACATTCCACACTTCATACATATTTCCAAACCACATACCATATCAACCAAACCATCATCACATCATATATACCAATATAAGAATATATCATAAGTGCATATGTATGCTAATTCCACAATGTAACATACAATGCCATGCTTCGGAGTCTTCATATCTCAAGAGAAAATCCATTCTCTTCTGCGCATATTGGCCACGAGGCCCATATTTAAATTGCACTTTGACCACAAAGTCCCATATAATATAAGAGTGATTCCACTCTCATTTGCGCATATTTGGCCACGAGGCCCCTGTTTTCATTTAAGTAGAGTCCACTCTATTTGCGCATAATTTTCCACGAGGCCCCAGCATGAACATGCATGAAATGCTTATGCATATGTCGCAATGCTATGTCATTATCATAATTCACAATGCAAGATCCAACATGCCAAGTTCCATAGACCATCATGCCATAATATTCCCAATAGCATATTCCTCAACAATATAGGCATTAAACATGCATCAATCTTTTCTCAAAACAATCATAAACTCACTACAATTAACATTTATCCCCACAACCAATCGTACACAAGAAACTAATCACATTAGTATGCATCCTCATTCACAACATGCACTTATTCACTTATCAAGACCTATTCATATTCATTTTTCATCAATAGAACACATTTCATACAAGAATCCATCATTAACAAGTAAAACATAGCAAGTAAGTGGCATTAAGCACTTACCTCGGGCTCCGAGTTTCGATCCGTCGCCCAATTCCCGAGTCAGGTTCCGAATATTGTTCCTTACACACATACAATCACATTTCCAATCATTTTACACATAATGTACCTTACTTAAACCCCCTATTCTGATTTCTATCCAAAATCTCCAAAACTCCCAAAACCCCAAATCTCTTAAATCTCACAAAAACGGATGTTTTAGGGACAATGGCTTATAGAATCATGTTCTACATTGAAAACCTAACAAAACCCAACCAAATACACTTATTTTACAACATATTTCAGGTTGGGATTAGTGTTTTACCTTGATTCCTGTTTTCTTGAACCCTAGAGAGACGAAGGCTTGATTCGGGGCTGAAAATGTTGTTAATCCAGTTGGAATGTGTTGTTCTAGGGTGGGTTTTGTGTTTGGAATGCCCAGAAATGATGGAGAGGAAATTTGGAGAGTGTTTTGGTAGGTAGGAGTGAGTTATGCCCCGGTTTTAGAGTGACTCGGCCTTTTTAATGACCTGTCTAGACCTTCGATAACGTACGTTATTTTTCAAGTTAACGTGCGTTAATAAAAATCAATTTCTAGGAAAAACAGGCTGCCATACTTCGCATTTTCTGACCTCTTTTGATTCCTAACATACATATACTTATACATACATGCTTATAACTTAAAATAAACATTATAACAACTAAATTGACATCAATTAACATTGAATTAAACCTCATTAAACACCTAAACATAATACCGCATCACACTTAATGCATCGTCTCATTTTAGTGTCGTTCCACTTATTTATCAACAATGCACAACTAAAGTGCATCGCATAACTACCAAGGCCTTTCAACACAACTTACAATCTTTCACTCTCAACCAATTACATATTATTTCATCATTCACATTTTCCTTCAAAGATATGAGCATTCATTAACTAGATTTTAACCACAGCTTACACAACTTCTGCAGCACATTCGAGAATCAGACAACACGCACACTCATATTTCATTTCTAATCATAATTATTATTTCCAATTTAAATGGACTAATTTTTCGGGGCGTTACAACTAATACTATTATCATTACTATTACTACTACCACTACCACTATTACTACTATTATCATTACTATTAATACTACCACTATTACTAATACTATTATCATTACTATTACTACTACCACTATTACTACTATTATCATTACTATTACTACTACCACTTTTATTACTGCTATTACCATTACTATTAGTACTACCACTATTGTTACTATTACCATTACTACTATTGCTGGTACCACTATTACTAGTATCACTGTTACTACTACAACTATTATTATTATTACTATTACCATTACTATTACTACTACCACTATTACTACTACCACTATTATTATCATTCTTCTTACTACTGCTACTATTACTAATACTATTATCATTACTATTATTACTATTATTACTACTATTATTATAATTACTATTACTATTACCACTATTACTACTATAATAACTATTATAATAATAATAATAATAATAATTATTATTATTATTACTAATACTATTATGATTACTATTACTATTAGTAATAATAATAGATATGATAAAAGTAATGATAACAGTAATAGTAGTAATAGTTATAATGATAAGTAATTTTAATTGTAATGATAATAGTAATAGTAGTAATATTTATAATGATAATAGTAATAGTAGTAGTAATGATAATAGTAATAGAAATAATAATAGTAATAATAATAATAATAATAATAATAATCATAATAATAATAATAATAATAATAATAATAATAATAAAACTTATAATAGTTATTACAGTAGTATCATATCTATTATTATTACTAATATTACTATTACTATTACCTTTATTACTACTACCATTATCACTACTAGTACTATTACTAATATAACTACTACTATTATTATTACTATTACTATTATTATTTTTACTATTATTATTATCATTACTCTTACTATTACAACTATTAATACTATTATTATCATTACAATAACTATTACCAGTATTACTACTACTATTATCATTACTATGACTACCAACACTATTATTACAGCTATTATCGTTACTATGACTATTAATACTACTACAACTACTATTATAATTACTATTGCTACTACCACTATTACTATTTTTATTATCATTACTATTACAATTACTACTACCACTATTACTACTACTATTAACATTACTATTACAACTACTACTATTACTATTACTATTATCATTACTATTACTACTACCACTATTACTACTACTATTATAATTACTATTAGTACTACCACTATTACTATTATTATTACCATTATTATTACTAATACCACTATTACTACTACTATTGCAATTACTATTACTAGTACTATTATTACTACTTCTATCACTATTACTATTACTACTACCATTGTTACTACTACTATTATCATTACTATTGCTATTTCCATTGTTACTACTACTATTGTCATTACTATTATTGTTACCACTATTACTACTACAATTAGCATTACCATTATTGTTACCACTATTACAATTATTATTATTATTATTATTATTATTATCATTTTTATTTTTATTATCACTATTACTATTACTATTATCATTACTACTATTATTACTACTATTACTACTACTATTATCATTTTTATTTTTACTAGTACTATTACTATTATTATTATTATTATTATTATTATTTAATTAGTACTATTACTATTATCATTTTTATTTTTATTATTATTATTTCTATTAATGTAACATCCTAAACATTTGATAATAATAATGGATTTTTAATTAAATATAGGGAAAATATAAATAATTTTTTTGCAAATTATTTTAAAATCATAATTCGTTGGAAGGGATGAGAATTAGCTGGAAATCAAAATCTGAGGTCGTTAAGTCAGCCGAGAAAGAGAAACACGAAGGAACGGTGAACATATAGTACTCGAGGGTAAAACCGTCCAAAATCGAAACCTATAAGTTACTTTGTTCCTCTCTCTCTCTCTACACCTCACATACATCTTTTCTCTCTTTTCCTTACCATCTCTCTAAAGCCGAAAACCCTAGGAATCACTTTCCTTATGAAAACCTTACCATTTGGGAGGTGTGAGATCGATTGACTTCTGAATGCCGTTTTTGATTTTAACCCTAACTTTCTGACCTTAAATCTCTTTCGTTTAAGCTACGATTTGAGCAAATAATGGCTCGTTGGAAAGCTTAACATGTGTACTATCTGTTAGTAACCATTTTTAGTGTTAAAATCTGCTTTAGGTGTCCAAAATTGAAGTTTGAAAGTCACCTGTGAATAGTGACGTGTTTGGGTTTCCTAACTCGAGGTTCATTTTCGAGTTCTGTTGTTTAGGTAAGATTCTTCTAGCCCTATTGAGGTTTTTTTGACCGTCAATTTAATTGGGTATTAATTGATGAGAGAGATTGGAATAAGGGTAGGAAAATGTGTAGGGTTTTGAAAGGAAGATTTTAGGAATTGAGATCAATAGTATGTGTTGGATGTTAGGAATCGTAAAAATGTATGTAACTAAACCTGTTAGGAACATTAATGGTGGTTGGTGGAAAGAGGAGAAAAGAACTAGGTTAAGGGTAGATGAAGGACATTAATAAGAGGAAAAGGGAAGATAGAGAAATGGGATCATGTAAGCACATAAACATAAGAACATCGTTAATTTATCGTCTTTGCATAGTCTTATCCATATATGATTAATGTAATTCATAATTTGTGTAAGAGGAGGTCAAAATCACGGTGAGGAAGGTTCCCAGCCAGAGCGTTAGACGTTGCTTGCCAGGTAAGCAATATGAATGCAACATTCCTTGTTTGTGCGCTTTTTGTTGTAGAATGTATGAATTGATTGTTATATAATATGATGATTATGTGTATTGCTTGTGTGGCTGTTGAAAAGTAGACAAAATGTGTTGTTAATGGTCATTGCTTGTATGATTGATGATGATATACCTAACGTGATGGTTAGGTGTACAGATTGTGTGACTTGTATGGAATTGGTGTGAATGTTGCAGTTTGGAGTGTTATATGTGACAGAATGAGTGTATTCTCATGTTCTTGATTATGTTTCATGATTTGGTGAATTTATGTTGAATATGATATGGTTTCAACCTGAAATTGGTGCATGTTTGATTATATGAATATTGTCTATGACACTCATACATATAGAGGAGCAATAACGAAAGCAAATGATAGCTATAACTGAGCAATGTAATTGAGGGAGTGGTTATGGCTCTTGGGAGCATAAATTGCAGTTAGTATATATCATACACTTTACCGCGACACAGTGGAAGTCTCGTTCCACTTATTAGTGTCCGAGCGTGCCAAGCCAAGTAAGGGTTTTATTCAGGCCAAGTAAGGGCGTAAAAATCTATGGTCCATATTAAATTATTGTAACGCCACAGAATTAGTTAGAATAAAAATATGCCAAAGATGGATTAACACGAACTCAAATCAGATGAAAATTCAATAAAATGCAAGAAACAGTTGTGCAGCACGACCTCGTGCTTGGATAAACATGACCTCGTGCTCATGTGCAAACCCATAAATTTCTTTAATTAAATTAATTTGGAAAATGAGAAAAAATGTCAACACGACCTGAAGCACGGGTCGTGCCCCAGGCCGTGTCGGGGTGGTTTGTATAAATACAGACACTGTTTCATTCGGGCCAGATTTCAAAATAGAACTAAACCCTCTTAACTTCGACCCAACACCCTAAAGTCATTAGGAAGTGTTAATAGGAGGTGGAACACACTCAGTTCCTTGCAAATCTATCATCAAGATCAATAACGTAAGTGAAATTTGATAGTTTTGCTAATTCACATGAAGTTTTTGTTGGGAATGAAGTTAGGGTTTGTGTTTAAGATGTGTTAAACTTATATTGGAAAAGAGTATAATTGATATTCTTGTACTTGTTATAATCCTTAAACAAGGATTAGAGTATGTTAATCACAAGATACTTGAAGTTAGTAAGGGTTTTGTAAGAACAAAGGCTACTAAAAGGATTGAAATAGGTGTTTTAAAGGAAAGATTAACGATTCTATGTTAGAATCAGTATAATTAATGTTAATTAACAATGTTTGTGCGATTAATTCATACAAGAGGATATTTACAGCATTGTGATTAACCTAACAAGTGTCGTTAGAGAGCGATAGCTTGTATTTAGCCGAGGTAAGTGTCTTACGCTTAATAATTACGATAATTTGATACAAGTTTGAGTGATAAGTGTGTGATTTAAATGGAATTGTGTTCTTAGGAACATCTTGAATGATTATGAACAACTAATTGCTTGGTTGATTGTATGTTGATATTCATGCTTATAAATGTTTGTTCTTAAGAACAAGTAATTGGCAATTGTGAATTTAAATGTGATTTGAATGTTATGAGCATGAATTGGCTATTAAATGATGTGTTAAGCATGCTCCTTTACTTGGATTGACCTATGGTTGATATTGTAATGATGATAAGGTATGTTTTGCTTTATATTCTATGTAAAGCATGTGTTTGGCTTCTATGAGCATATTTGACATGGAAATGAATGAGATTAAATTGATTGAAATGAATATGACTGCATTGACATTCATAGTGTTGCATTTGCGTGTGATATGGTATGAGAAAAGAAAATGAGAAAAACAGGCAAGGCCTGAGATGATTCTAGGCGAGAGCTCGATGCCGGTCGAGGACCGATGTCATCCAAAGGACGTGAGAAAATGAAAAAGAAAGTGAAAAAGAAAAGAAAAGAAAAGAAAGAAAATTGAAATGATAAAAGAAGACCCTAGGGCAGTGGCATTCATATGAATTGCATTCGCATCATAAGCATTAGCATTCATTGATAACATGTTGATTATTGATTATGATAAAAGATGTTCAAATGCTTGTTGTAGATTGGTTAATGGATTTATGCATGTTTGATTTAAAATGATAAATATATGTTCTTTGATTTAAAATGATAAATGTATGTTCTACTTAAGGTAATTTGGATAGATTATAAATTGATTATTCTATGATGATGATCTAGTTTATACGGTGAGTGAAATGCTAATTATATTTTGTTTGGTGAAGTATAAATTTAGGAAAGGAAGATGTGTGTTGCCTATGAAAGTATGTTAAGTGTTAAAAATGCAAGTTGCTTACTTATCTTGGCAAATGAAATATATAAGAGGTTATGTAAGTTATTAAGTGTAAACATGTATAAAATGATTAAAGGAACTGGCTAGGCTTGTTTTGAAGCTAAATAGACTTGTTTACACTTAAACTTGATGGGAAACAGTTGAAAAATGGGCAATACAGACTGCTGGCACGATCTAGTGCTAAAAAAGGCACGACCCGTGCTCTTCGGAAGATTAGAAGTCAAGAATGCCCTATTTTTGGCTCAGCACGCCCCCTTGCTGAATTCTGATTTCTCCTACACTTCATTTTTAAATGAGAAAATGCGAGAGGAACGAATATATAATTGATCGGGAGTGTATTTAAGCATAATGTATGTTAAGTAGTGCTAAGAACTTACTGAGTATTGAAAAATACTCATCCTATTTGTCTGTATTGTCTAGATGTTGCGCAGGACGTAGATATCTGCTGTTGGACCGGAGTTGCTGTGATCTGATTTCCAGAGCGATATCATCCGAGGTCGAGCTCCGTATTTTGAGATATTTATTTTGCATTTCGTATACTCTTGTACATATTTTGTACATAAACATTTTGAGTTATAAATGTTTTATACTTATGATCGTTTCCGCTGTACAGTATATATTATAGTTTTTAAAAAATGGGGCGAGTTTTTTGTTGATAAATGGTTTATTTTCCTCTTATCACTTGTATACTTAATGAATTTTATGAAATGTATTTAATTAATCGGAATTTATGTTTTAAAAATGAGTTTCACAATTATAACCACATACTCCTGGCCGACGAGACCCTTTTGCAAACGTCATAAATTATGGTCAGGAAAGGGCATAAAATTAAGATCATAATAAACATGCATTAAGGGTTATGTGTGAAACTCATTTTTAAATACTCATTTTCCTGATAATCAATAATCTTTATATAATAATAAGAAATCAGAGTGAAATCATAAGAAAATAAGAGGAGAGAGAAATTAAAATAATATTTTATAAACATCTCGGGCCCCAAGCAGTCGTAACATATAAGATTTTACAGCGGAAACAACAAAAGAAGTTTGAAACATTCCAAACTCAAAATAGTATCATATACAAAATATGTACAAATATGTACAATGCCAAAACTGCAAGCATGCAAAATAGAACAATGGAGCTCGACCTTAGACAACAACAAGCTCTGACAGAAGATCAGATCACCGCAGCTCTAGTCCAGTAACAGCTATCTACGTCCTGCGCATCATTTAGACACATAAACAAAGGTGAGTATGTTTTACAATACTCAGCAAGTTTCATACGTCTATAATTGATTCATAAATTTTAAATGTGTGCAGGGACAATCAATATCTCATCTCAGAATACGATCCTCCTCTATCCTAATCATTCGCACACAAATTATATCTCATATCAATACCATCACGAACACATTTTCAAAATCGACATTAAACCAAATGAACTCTAGAACAAATTCAATCACTTTATAATTCATATAAACTAATCAAACCAATCTCAAACCGTCAATAATGCATTCATAACTCAATCAGTAGTAATCATAAATGCTAAGTTTGAATGTGACTCAAATGCATATGAATGCAATGCAATCGCATGCAGATGTTTTCCCCGGGGTCTTTCTTTCTTTTTCTTTTTCTTTTCTTTTTAGATCATTTTTCCCTCGGTCCCAGACCGGCATCGTACCCAGTACGGCATCAAGATCTCTCTCGGAATCATCGGTCCCAGACCGACATCGAGCTCTCGTGTGACCCCCAGATTTGACTGTCACTTATGTATCTTCTTCCCCTTCCGTCAAATGGCACTCAAACTTGGAAATCAGGGTTTTGATATAAGGTAATTTGAATAGAGCATAAAGAAAATAAGAATGAGAGGAATAAGAAACAATTCATCTTTACTAAATATACACATCTCATTTCATCAACACATTTACAAAAGTTTGCAAAGTTCTAGGCCTAATACAATATGAGGTTTACAAAATAGGTCAGGTTAGGAAAGAAAAAGAACTGGAAAGATCCTATTTCAATCATAACCTGAAAAAATACAAGTAATGCACTATGTATGTTTGTCATGTACAAAATAAAACATTCCTACACAGTGCACCGCCCACGTAAGATTCTCTCATAACAAGTCCTAAACTTGAGCAGCAATGTACCACCTTCGCGTCCAAAATTTATCCTCCTTGAGTTTCTGCTGAATGTGGCAGGCATAAAACGCGTGAGTCATGAAACCCTGTAAGCAACACTACCAGAATGGACAACTTTTCATGCATTTGTATGTTTATCCACAATGTACATACATATTTGATAATTTTCATCTCAATACTAAACAATTGAATCATCAAACACGCACACAAATTATTGAATTCATTAACCTTCAAACAAGTAAGTTTTTAATGTGATGAACAGTGTCGAACAGTTTAGGGAATGGTCTGGCTAGGTTGTTCTCCAAACCATTTGGTCATTATGTCCAACCATAAAAACAGAACGGTTTGGGGAACAGTTTGACCAGGCTGTTGCTCAAACTGTTTGGCCTTACTGAAATGTGCAAAAATCAGAACGGTTTGGGGAACGGGCTGGCTAAACCGTTCCTTAAACCATTTGGGTCATCTGGAATGTAAAAATTTGTCAAACGGTTTGGGGAACGGTCTGACCAAACTGTTTCTCAAACCATTTGGGTACCTTGTATCCAAAATTTCAGCACCTTTGCACTTGATCATTCAACCATTAAGCATCAAAGTTCACAAACAACATTCCACATATCAATTCATAACACTCCAAACCAAATTTACCATCATGAACAAGTTTATACCCAACAAACACGTATCACAACCCGACAAAACATAATACACTCAATTTAACATCATGGATTGATTACCAACGATTCACAAACCATTCAACATATGTCTGTAGGGTTTCCTATGTGTTTAAAACTTTTTGGCAGCGGAATAAACATGTAAAACACATAAGAACAAACCAAGATCAACATAAGAACATCTCAAATCATGCCATATACAATCGGTTCACATAATGGTAACATAAAAACCAA
>CANYCX013234978.1:0-16670 GCA_948193385.1 Breynia disticha f. nivosa | reverse complement strand
TACGATAAGATTTTGAGGTCCAAATATTATTTTTGTTTTATTTAATTACATAAAAAAATATATAAAATTTTTTAAATGTAGGCTTAAATATATCAATATCTTATATAAGATAAATACATTTTTACCATTAGGTAGTAGCTTCTATATAGTAAAGGAAGTGCCCAAGTTATCGTCTAATCTCATCGATTGATTAATTTAAGTAAAGAAACATTAATTATAAAATCAAATGTGATTACACGAATTTCATTGAGCCAAACAATTGTAATCGCTAATTTATTATGTAAAAGTAGGTTTAATTTTACGTAATATATAAACTTTAGTAAAATAAAGAGTCTCGATAAAGATAGTCGTCGTATTAAAAACCGAGCGAGGTACAACCACCTCTACACCACCCTCAATTATTTGATCACTTCACATCCTACTTTCAAGGAAAATTTTAATGAGTCCGTCTTAAGCAGACTCATTGAGGCTTCTTCATAATTTTACAAAAAAATAAACAAATTATGTAAAATTAAAATTATTTTTTTACTAAATAAATAAAAATTTAGATTTATTTTCATTGAATAATTACAAATCTGTGTCTCAATGAGTCAATTTAAAGAAATGACTCGTAATAAAAGTGTTCTACTTTCAAACTTTTTTATTGCACTGACTCAAACTCTAATTTTGTTTGAAAAGAATAATGTTGGACAAACAATAGGGGTGAATGATACATTGAGGATCTTCAAAAGAGTCATAACGTGATGACGCGATTATTACTATTAAAAAATTGTAACTCTCAATCTGATTCGTTCATTTTGTCTAACCTTTTTTTAAAAATTACACTCAATTGAAAACTTACAAGTTATAACAATATGAACATTATTATTATAACTTTTTACTCATTTGTAATATTTTTTTTCACGATGAGCAATAACTTTACAGAGTCCTCACGTGATGACTCGTTTTAAGGTCCTCACCTACGAATTTGCACAAACAACATAAACTAGATAACAAAAATAAAAAAGCTATGCAAATATTTAAATCCAATTTATTAATAATGCCACTGAGCTGCCTCCAAAAACAAAACTCATGAGCTCTTATCTCATAATCAAGAAACCAAATTACTTTATCTAGTTTCAAGCCATACATACCGTAAATTCGTATTAGTCATATCATATCATAATCGAGTCGTATTATTTTCTATTAAATATTATTATTTTTGACAAATATTACAAAAATTGAATTTCGTGTCTTTCGTCGTGTTTATGCTAACAAATTATGTTATTGCGTTAGAAATCAACAATTCTAAATTACACATTTAGTGGTATTGTTTTTAGTTTTAGTGGCACTTCTGCAATCAGCTAAGAACTTCTATTTCATAAATTACTGAGAAGAAATGAACAATCTGATAAACAAATCAAGACAATGTAGCTTTTATTCATTTCAGACACTTGCATTCTTCTTCCTTTTTATTATTACAATCATTTTGTCATATTCTGAAATGAGAAAAAGTGATATAGCAGGAGTAACTAGTGGTAGTGGAGGAGCAGTGAGGTAAGATGGCAGAAGAAGGAAAAAGTAAAAGTGTTAAAGGAGCGGTAAAAGGGATCGAATTCGTAAGCTCAATGTGCTATTCGAGTCTCTTAATCGCTGAATTCACGGACGAAGGGTAGTTAGAGTGTTATTAAATGCAGAGGTTTTAGCGTTTAGTTTATGGGTTTCTGTGGAGGTGTCAGAGACAAGAGGCCTGCAAGTGAGAGCAGGCTGAGAAGAAACAGGGAGGTGCAGTGATAATATATGAGCAGAGAGAGTGTTTATGTGTCAGAATTTTATTCAGAAGCATTAGTTTGATCCATGTTCAGAAGATTCTTCACACCTCAAATCAATATACCTACTCTACTCCCATCATTCCTCTCTTCTTCTTCTTCACACTTCTGCTTGCTTTAACAAAACTCCATTTCTGATGAATAGTGGTAGAAACAGGTTTCCTTTCACTCCTTCACAATGGCAAGAACTTGAACATCAAGCTTTGATCTTCAAGTACATGGCTTCAGGAATTCCAGTCCCTCCTGATCTTCTTTTCAGTGTTAAGAGAAACTGCATGGAATCCAAGTACTTTCCCAGACCTCATCCTCACAGTAAGTCCTGTGCTTATAACCTTACCTTTGTTTTTGTTTGGATTGGTTAAGTGTATTTGGGTGTGTTGGTACAGTTGGTTGGAGTTTTTTCCAGATGGGTTTGGAGAGGAAAATTGATCCTGAACCTGGAAGATGTAGAAGAACAGATGGGAAGAAATGGAGGTGCTCTAAAGAAGCTTACCTTGATTCCAAGTACTGTGAAAGACACATGCATAGAGGCAAAAACCGTTCAAGAAAGCCAGTGGAAGTTGCAAGCCAAACTAGTAACAATATATTGAAAACTCCATTGTTGTCTTCTTCAAATTCTTCAGCGACATCAACCCTTTCAAGTATCAACAAAAACTCATCTTCTTTGTTGACTTCACCATCTCCATCCCTCTCTTTGTTATCACCTGATCAGAACTACCTTCACTACACTTCTGGAGGTTATCATGGTCTCTCCAACTCTGATTATAGGTTTGCTTCCTATATTTTCCTTTGAGTGAAGTTATTACATTGACTACATTTGAGGAACTGATTAATTCAGGGTTAGAATTTTAATTTCTTTTACTTTTATTGTTGGAACAAAGAAACAGGGATGTGTATGGAATGAAAGAAGAGATTGGAGAACATGCTTTCTTTTCAGAGCCATCAGGTTCAATGAAGAACTTATCAGGGACATCTATTGATGAAGCATGGCAACTTTCTCCACTAACAATGAGTTCATCATCTTCTTCAAACTCTAAACAGAGGAAATCTAATAGTTATGCCTCTTCAATCAAAGAAGAGGGGCCTAAAAAAACTGTTCACAGGTTCTTTGATGAGTGGCCACCAAAGAACAAAGATTCCTGGCTTGGTTTGGATGACAAATCATCGAATAATGCATCAGTTTCAACCACAATGCTCTCAATCTCTATTCCTTCATCACATAACATCCCAATCTTCAATTCCAGAACCAATAATGGTAAAATTTTCATTTTGGTATTATTTTTTGCACTCCATTTGGAACTTAATGACTGAATTGTCCACATTTAATTAGTTCTGATAGAAGGGATTTTGTGTTGGTGATGTTGCAGATGTTGAGCTTCCTTGGCCAAAACTGTACTTTTCAGTTGTAAGGAACTTCAATTCCCTTGCAATTTTCACTTCATATATATTTTTCTGGTAGGGATATTAATCAGGTCAGGTGTGTTTAATGAAGTATCCAATGTGCTTGGTTGTTTGTTCCACACTCATATCTAACTTTTGGAGTTAGACATCGACAGACTTAAGTGGTCAGTGGGGTCTGCCGGTTCTGACAAAAACTTTTATAATTGGGAATTATTTCAGTTCGACAGTCAAATATAATCTCGGGAGTTGGACAGCGACGGACTTAAGTGGGTCAGTGGAGTTTGCCGGCTCCGGAATAATATTTATAGCTGGGAGTTAGGTTAGTTCAATTATGGATGGTGTTCCACTAGCCATCGTCAAATCTATTCATTGTGATTTATAGTTATTAATTCGTCGGACTCTGTACTCTCATCGTAATAAATTCTTGCATCCAGGGATATGAAATCTAACGCATGTTGTAGTGAGAAGATGTGCATTAATCTGTCATCAATGGTTTTTTCGTTTGTTACATCTTCAAACAATTGACCAACCTGTCTGATCATGCATTTATACTCCTGAGGGACGTAATGGCATGCCCCATCCTTCTGCAATTTTCCATTCACCCAAACATGAATAAGCAACATGTTATGCCCTACAAACACCATATCACAATACCCAACAAGGATTTACTGATCATTTTCCTGCTGTAATAATACTATTTACTGATTCTGATAACAGCAGACATTTCTGATTCACTGACCTTGCACGTTCTTGTTACTTGCTTCATGTACTGATAATTCTGAGCATGTGAAAACTCATGATTTTACCCGACAGTACAAAACTATTGGTTGGATTAAAGCAACATACTGTATTGTCTTGAACTTGAAGACTAATTGTTACCATGGGAACTAGCAACTGCCAAGTGGCTTAAACTAACACAAAGCTTGTTGTGGTCTGCTAAAATGGAAAGAACAAAGACCACCTAAACCTCGGTTTGAATCGAACCAGAACAAAGTTTTAGTCTGAGGAATGCAATTGCAAGAGTGAAATAATTGCATAAGTGCGTAATGACTTGACTTAAAAAAGGGTCTCAAGCACTAAATCAGAGTATGCAGTGGCAGAGGAAGAGGAAGCCATTACTTCCCAATCTTAATGAGTCTGCAATTTCTCCTGCCTGTCTCAGGGTGAGTCATCACTCCTGAAAGAAAAAGACTGTCTGAATCTGACACAATGAACTCCTCGTATTATGTTAAGTCAACATAGTAAATATATTCATACATCATACTCATTCACAAACGGTGCTTGGTTCAGTGGTGCATGAGGCTGAACTTGGTAGGGAGGATTGCGGTTCGATCCCCCGCAACGCCGTTTGGGAGGGGAATAAAATCTAACCACCCGGGACCCTCCCCGAACCGGATTAGTCTCGGCCCAGTAGGTCGGGGATACCGGGGGTCAAACCAAAAAAATATTCATTCACAAACAATGTTTTTACTAATAGAACCAAGACTTAGTAGTTGATTTCGACGATTATCTATTTTCTGAAAGCATTGCAAAATGAAACTCATCATAATTTACACAAATTTACAACTAACCTATTAATTTTATAACAAATTTACAACTGACTCATTAATAAATTTACACAAAGATTTAACCATTCACAAAATTATTTTTTTTTATAACAAAATCAGCAAAATTACAAAAATAAAATTATAATTAATTGACAACTAAGTTCATTAAATTAAAACTAATTAACAATCTCAACAATTTAAATTAACAAATAATTAATTTTATAACAAATTTACAACTAACCGATTGATAAATTTACAAAAAGATTTAAGCAGTTTTCTGTTAATTTATTAAAATTTTCGTTCTAAAATTTCATTTTAGTCCTTTTAAGAAATCACCAGTTTTCTGTTACAGCTCAACATTTATTTTTTTATTTTAAATTACCCAGCCAAAACAACGTCGTTTCGGCTGGGTTTTGTTCAACACAATTGAACCTCTGGGCCACCACCATCGTTTTCCAACCTCCACTCACACCACCGCCATTGTTTTCCATCAAAATTAAAAGAGCCATCATTTTCCATCAAACCACAGACAGAAACCTCAGGTCCTCAAATCATCACATGCGCATACACCGATTCAGTTCACTTCACCATGAGTTTCCCGCTTCTGGACTCTGACCGGCGACCAGCGCCGCTCCCCCTTCGCCGCTTGGATGGAGGAGCGGTATGAAGCTCTTATGGAGACAAGGGTTAGCGGCAGCTCACCCTGCTAACCCTGTGCCTCCGTGTCTGGTTACATAGATAAATGGTGGAAACAGAAAACGTCATCGCATCTATCAATGTCGACGCCAGCGGGGGACGATAAGTATGTTCGGAGAAATGGTTTGTGGGTGGAATGGTGAGGAGGTTTAAGGAGTGCCGTGACCCCACGGTTCTTGAAGCTATGGCCATTCGGGAGGCTCTCATTTGGGTGAAAGAAAGAGGTGCTCGAAATGGTGTCGTGGAGTCGGATTGTGCTCCGGCTGTCACAGCTATCAATGAGGGATGCATTTTTGGGTTGATTTTTGGTGCAATTTTGTTCTGATTTTAAATACTCTTTGTAGTGTTAGAATAGTGCTTATTAGGGGGAACGTGAATTCGGCTACTCATGAGTTAACTCGGGCAGCAATTTCCTTCTCGGACAGTTTCGTGTGGGGGCTCAACCCGCCGAATTGTATTGCGCTGGTTATGTCGGCTGACTTGAGTATTCAAAACATTCTTAAAAACAAAACAGAGTAAGGTTTTTTTTGGTAGTAAGAGAGATTTTACATCTCAAATTGATATAAAACCTTTTCTTAGCTGAATTTTAATACGAGTCCTCTTTTGAGAAGACTCAATAAGACAATAATATAAAAAATGTCATTTACAACAAAAATAAATTTGAATAATCAAAGCTTCAAATTTATTTTTGTTGTATCTAACAGTCTAGATCCGTTGTCTCGTTGCGTCCCTTCTTTAAGAAAATTCATAATAAAAGTCCATTTTCTTTTATTTTTTCTCTATTTTAATTTCTGTATCTTAAACTTAATTTCATTAAATTTTAGCATTCAATATCAAATTTATGATATGACGATATGGTATTTTAAAGAATTCATAGACTATTTTATCCTTACATTAGAATATTGAAAAAGACTAACCAATTTAAATTCTAAAAACCAAAACGATAGAATATTAAAACTGGAATAAAAAAATGTCAGAAATGCTGAACCATAACAAAGATTTTGCTCTTATTTTTATTCAAATTCCTTTTGATCTCATAAAGCTAAGCCATTATAATGATTCATATGCTCGTTAGTTTTCAAGAATTCATATTTTACAATAATTCATTTTCTAAAAAAATATTCTTTTTAATTTTCTAGCGTTAAATACTAATAGAAAATAAATTAATAAAATTATAATTTTAAAATTAATAAAAAATAATTATTATTTTTAATTTATTTTTTAAAAAAATAATTTTCATCTAAAATATAAAATTATATATTTTTTATTATATTTTTAAATAGATGAGAGTGAAACACAAAAAAAATGATTATAGAAAAATAAGATTCAAAAAACTTAATTTTCATAAAAAAAACTTTTTCCTAAGAAAATCATTTTCCCTGGAATAAACGGAGGACAAAAAGAAAGATAAAGATTTATGTTACAACTCTAGAAAACTCATAAACATGTACAGATTATCAAGAATTTGCTCCATGTGGATTAAATATTTCTAAAACCAATCAGTTGCAGTTCCTAGAAATTATCATCAATCTTCATCATTATCAACATCATCTCTAATTTCACCATCACTTGCCTGTGGGTTCTCTGGGATGGGGCTAGACCTTTGTTTCGTTTCACCAGCTTCCTCATCATCTGATTCTGACCATGCCCGCCTCCTCCTCGCTGTTGATGACGGAATATCCTTCAAGTAAACCAAACCGAAATGTATTAAGCAATTTTATAAAAATCGAACAAAACCGGTCAATTGAACCAGTAAACCAGTGAACTGGACGCTAGTCTGGTGCCGATTCACCATTCAAACCGGTCTGCAAGTGAATCGGTATTAAACCGATGAAAACCAGCGAGCCAACCGGTTCAATCGGTGAACCGAATCGGTTTTAAGTATTGAAAGAATTAAATAATTTGAAAATTAAATAATTGTGTATATTTACATATATTTATTTATTTATATTATTTTTAAATTACCAGTTCGACCAGTAAACTACCGGTTCGACCAATGACCCAATCACTGAATCACTTTTTCGGTTTCATTACCGGTTTGATTCTGTTAACACTGGTATTAAGACAGGGTTTTAATATTCTACTCAAATGGAAAACTGTATTTAAATTCTTACTGCATCCTCAGCATCAGAATCTTCAAGACCAGCTGCTGCAAGAAGCTCCTGCGCATTTTCATCTGCGTTCTCAACCTGATCAGTCATTTGATTTCCTGAATCTCTATAATTCAAGTTACCATCTTCATCCTCCATTTCTTCGCGATCATCCATCATGTCAACTTCTGGTTCTTCCATCTCATATCTCGACCTCTTATCCTTCTTTCTTCTCTTTCCGCCTTTTCTTCGTCTTCTTTCACTATGCCCACCCTCCTCCTCCTCACCCTCTGCCCTGTCCTTTCTCTTAGAAGACGGAGTTGTACTCTTCCATTGCTCCTGGGAATAGATAATTTGATAGTCAAAGCAAACACTCAACTTATTTTAGTGAACTCAACCGTAACGCATCAAAACAATCGCTAGTTTCATCATCTGCTAAAGTCGCAGCTTTTAAAGTAGCAAAGTTTGTGTTTCTTTCATTGAATGTCCAGAATTATATACTATAAGAATCCTAGTGGGGCGTAGAATTTTATACAACATAGATTTTAGTGACAGCAGCCCATTTCCAACACAAGAAACTTCCTCGACAGCGCAAAAACTAGCTTAGTAATTACTGTTGACAATTGCATAAACATAAATCACTTGGAGAATGCAAAGATAAAGACTTTCAGCACATTTCAAATTTCAAGTGTCGTGTAGGTACCTTTACGCGCTCAAAGTGCTCTTCTTGTTGTCGAACCCATTTGAGTTCATCCTCCTGTTTTCTTCTTTCCATCTGTTTTTAATATTATAATACAAATCTGAGAATGCCGACTCATGAAATCAATATAGGCGGACAAGTTATAAGGTGTGCAAAAGACCTGAAATTTTCTTTGTTCTTCAGCTTTACGACGTGCTTCCTCAGCTAATGCCATCTGACGGGCAACTTCCTGTCTCTGTCGGATCTGTTGCTCCTCACGCTCAGCAGCTTCACGGTGTACTTTTGCTGCCTCTAGCAAGTGCTTGCAATACTCAACATGAGTGTTGATTTTCTTCTCATCAAAACCATGAAACTGAAGATTTGAGGAGGCAGATAACTGACTAAATAGGCGAACAGCATTTTCAAGCTCATCAACTGTTGACCGAACCTGAAGTATTTCAGAACAAATGTTGCATTAAAGAATTGTTATTAAACAGAAATCCAATTGAGATCTTTTATCCAAGGGTTCACCCTCATAATTAAAGAGCTGCCATACACTTATGCGCCAATAATGCTTTATATACAAACCACAGGAATGCTGTGCCGACATGAATAAAATAAAATTCATGTGAAGCCTTGTTCTAACAACCAGTGGTCAACTAAAGAACTGTCTTTCAAATTTCACCAACCGAGATTTATCCTCGTAAGTGTTACATAAAATGACAACTTGCAATAAATGATCGACCATGGATTTGGAAGATAAAACGAAGTTACGAAAACAAGAAACACAAATCGAGACAAAAACATTAACCTCATCAACAGTCCTCTTCGTCTTCAGCAGAGTAGATGCAGAGAACTTCTGCATTGCCACACCTGCATCAAATCTTAGTGTATAATTTGAAGGTGCCAAATGAATAGCTCTCAGTAAAGTTTTCTTGCAGTCTTGCCACTGCTCAGCTTCATAATGAGTACGAGCCATATACAAGAGAATTTGCCAGTCTGTATTATAATAAAATTTCCGCAAACAATTTTGGTACTGCATCAAAACAAGTGTTCATCAACAGTTCTGTACAATAAGGAAAAATGCCGTATATATTCACCACAAGAAAAGTATGTTACTAGACAAGCTTATTAGAAAGAAACATCTGCATCACTATAGTCTATAAATGAGACAAATGAGATGTTCTCACCATCTTTACAGCTAATGCAAAATTTCCTTGAGCGAAATAAACATGGGCCAAGTTTACCCACACATCTGGCATTTGCACAAAAATGCTTCCACTTGCTGCTTCTTGCACCTACATTATTGCCAAAATAAACCAAATCAGAAAAAGAACGAATCCAAAAAAAGAGGGAGCTAAATGAAAAGGGAACAAAATGAAGGTAAGTTGAAATATGAAACCCCCAAAACTGTCTTGCCTGTGTGAAGAGATCCTTTGAGACATCAAAGTGTCCTTTTTCTGCCAATATTACTCCAGCACCATTGGCAGCATAAAGATTAGCCGGATGCTGAACCAGAACCTATAATATAAAGTTGTAAACATCATTGCATGTATGACTCATCAGAAAAAATAACACAAGCAATGAAGCAAGGAAAAGCGAGCCTAAAAGCTACAACCTGATCAACCCACAGAAATAAGTAACACAAGCAATGAAGTAAGGAAAAGCGAGCCTAAAAGCTACAACCTGATCAACCCACAGAAATAAGTAAACCAATGCTGCTAAAACCAAATTACTAAACTCAAGAAGATATAAGATACGATTCAAAACAAATTGCTGATCCAAACCAATTAAGCAAAAATACTCAGCTCATGAAGAAGAAAATTACTACTTTAAAACAAACTGCGGCTACATAAAAGTGAACTTGAACTAAATTAAACACTACTGGATCTCCATACTGAAAGATTTCATGTTTTGGCAAGAAAAAGTGTTCTTTCTGAGGAAGGAAATGTCTGGGCAGGCAAACTAATAGAGGAGCAGAGAACATATTAAATACCTTGGTGTACAGTTCCTTGGCCTTCTCCAAATGGGTAACTTCCAACTTAGTATTTCTTTTCTCATTGCGGATTGCCGCAAAGTAGTTCCAATTGCCCTTAAATGCCAAAGAAACGGGATTTCTCATTATCATAATGATATTAGTAAGAGAATGACGATGTCTAGAACAAAGATAAAACAAAGTGGTTTTCTCACAAGAGAGAGACTGGAATAAGAATCCTTCCCATCTGTTGCATCACTAGCCGCACGAAAGGTTTCTTTAGCCTTAACCCAATCATCATTCTTAAGCTCCAAGTCACCCAGCATTGACAAAGCATTTGGACACTTATCATTCACCTTCAGAGCCTCATTAACCTGAAAAGACAGCGTTAGTTAGAAAACAAAATAACAAAAAAGTGAAATAACAATAATAGAAATCTGTTGGGCATAATCACCAGTTCAATGCTCAATTGAAGATTATTTCGAGCTTTAGCAATGGCTGCAAGCCTTAGATAAGCATCCACATATTCTGGATACTGCAGAAAGGAGAAAGAAGGAAGATAAAACATACTGCAAATAAATAGCCCAAATTATAAAACCTAACAATGTCTTGATAATTGTGAAATCTCAACAATTTGGAAAAGGGACCAAACACAAAATGTATATCATGATACGGGGTAATCTAATGCATTTTCATAACACATCATTGCATAAGGCAGCACACCACAGAACCAAAACTCCTTATGCCAACTACTAATAACAGCTTCCAGACCCAGGCAACAACTACTATTGACATAAACCAAAGGATGCAAGTTCACTACAATCAAGGATGTATAAGGTACTAATGGAACATTTCAAGCTACTAGATATTGACAGCAGAACATATTGTTTCAACAGATCGCTCAAAGATGAAGATGTGGATATTGCTAACTGAAATATGCAAACACAATGCACCTTAAATAAAATGAGTTGATATAGCTTGCCAGCAGTTTCAGTGTTATGCATTTGCTCGAGTAACCTAGCCAAGTTAAATAGAGCAGTGACTTTATTCCAAGGCACTTCCACATTATATCCATCTTTCTCTAACTGATGAAATAATTGCATTTCTTTAATTTCTTGCATTGAAGCAGTCTGATCAGTCACATATATCTTATCTTTGCCATCAAGAAAAAAGAGCCAGATACCATCTCCTAGAGCCTCCTTGAATGCTTCTAGAGCAGGCTGAACAGAACATTAAACCAATGTATCTCCAATTCTCCATCAATTATAACAAAGATTATTCTTTAACAAAAGAATGCAATAAAAGCACAAAACGGAAATGAAGGGGTAAATTAGATTTTTTCTTTCTGCATTCATCAAATTCAAAGCTCACTACATACCTCAAGCTCTTCTCTTTCAAAATGTATAAGTCCAATATCATTAAGCACGTCTATCGGTACTTCTTGACCTCCCTTTTTAAGAAGACTTCGGGCCTGAAGTAATTTTTCAAATATTTGTTTCTTAGAAGTTCACACAATGAGATGAAGCTCCAAATAGAAACTCAGTTAGACAGCACCGAACAAGGTCTTACAGTTTTAAAAGCATCAAGAGCAGCTCCCATATCTGATGAAATTAGTAAGTCCCCTAAATCAAGAAATGCCTGCATAACAGTTTACAGTTTATAATGTATGTTTATGTTAGTGAAATTCAAATTTCACATTTTCATAAACTTCACGTAAGTTAAATAATCTACAGCAATTTGGAAGAACAGAGTCTGACACTTGAGTTAAACTATCCTAGAATTCTTCTCATCCCTCCTTTCTAAGACAATAATTTTAACTGAACTGATTCATTACTTTCTCAACATTTTATTTTTAGGCTCATTCAAAGAAGCAATGATATCTGATTCCTCAGGTTACACGAATTCAAGGCTGCTTCGATGCAGACGCAATATCCAAATTTGCTAATAACTTTGATTAAAACACTTTAGATATAACTAAAAGTCACACGAACTTTTCAATAAAAGCCATTACCAGTTAGTTACCTGTGCATCGCGTGGGTCAATTTTTGTAGCTTTTCTGAAAAATTCCTGAGCCTTGTCACTCTGTCCAATGTGAACATATATATTCCCGAGGACCTTAACAAAAGAAAAGAACATATCAAACTTCAAGGGCAACCTGGTCTAAAAGAAGCACAACCTAAGAGGAAGAACGAATGCCAAAAGTTTTGCATAGTCACTCACTTTTAGTGCCTCACAGTTATCCGGGTAAACCTCCAAAACCTTCTCAAAATTTGTTAGCGCATTTTTTGTCTCTCCTAACTTCAGTTGCACTTGACCCAAACCTGTTGGGATCAACCAAATGAAGAACTGATGAAAAAACTAATGATTTGAAGGAATCAGCAAATAAGAAGTCTAAACAGGCAATTAGAGCATATAATCAGATTTCAAATGGTGTATATGTGCATATACTGACCGTAGAATGGAAGCACAAACTCATGGGGCTTATTGACTTCCTTGACAGATAACCAATAATACCTTGAAGCTGTTTCATAGTCCCCCTATTTGAGTAGCATACCATTGTTAAAGTCAAAAGCACGCAGACACAAGCCATTTTTCTACTACAGTTCCATTAAAGAAAAACATTGTCTCAAACCTTGCTGTGGTAAGAGCGTGCTAAATTGTAGAACGAATGTGCCTTTGTTGGTCCATGATTTGTCACAACAAGGGCAGTTTCAGTTAGCTGTTCGACTAAAAAATGTTGCCCAGTGAAGAAAAAGTGATTTGCTAGATAATTTAGAGCCATTGCACAGTAGGGGTATATTTCAAATGCTCTCTGCATCTTTTCCATGCCTTTCCTTATTCCAGCAGCTGAGCAGATACAATATATTTACAATAATTAGGAAAAGTTGTTGCTCTTGGCAAAACAGTAAGTCGTGAAATATCAATAGAACAAACATTAGAAAAGGAACTATAAGATTACCATTATTTGCTTGCAAATCCAAAATTGAAAGTGCAACCAGAGCCTCAACATTTTCTGGGTCCAACTGCACAATCAAAGCGAAATATGGATGCACGCATAGGTAAGGAGTTACATATTTCATATTTGTAGTTAGCATTAGGTAATATAACTGACTTGCCTGCAAAACTCGATGAAATGCATAGCGAGCTCTTTCAAAACGACCCAATTTGTATAAGCAGTGACCTATCCCAAGCCTTACAGGGCCAGGACAATAGGGATGCGCTTTCAGTGCCCTCTAAAAAACCAAAATAAGAGTTAAACCACAATAACTTATCATTGCATAAAGGATCCACACAGCACAAGATAGAAAAAATTTTAGACAAAAAAATTAATTAGATCAGCAAAGTAGCATTTCATTTTAGGCTCCGTTTGTTTCCAGAAATTTATTTTGCCAGATTTTTTTAAAAATTTTTCCTAAGGAAATTATTTTCCATCAAACAAACAGATTCTTAGGTGGCATGAAATAAGATGCAGCAACAGACCTTGTATAACGACAATGATTCACTATAATGGCCGCGATTGTACTCAACACATGCCTGAAAAAATAATTTAAAAGAAAAGATGAAGAAACAGAGTTAGATGTAAAATAATACAATATCCTACAGTATGAACACATGCTCTATCCTAGTGTTCTATGGAATCTCAGCAAGCAACACTGCATGTGAAGTTGCTTTTCCTATAACAGTTCTCTAATCTTCAACATTTCCGGTCATTTCTAAATAATGGCAAAACCTTTCATCATTTGGCCTAGTTTCCAATTAAATGATGTTTGCAATCCCAATCTTATCGAGAGCACAAAGGAAAAAGAAGTTTACCTGTTTATGAATCGCTAAGATTGCAGATCATCTGCATTAAAAAATTCTTAAAAGCAGCATGCAGTGCTATAAAACCACACAGTTATTGCAGAATGTTAAGATGCGAGAATATAAACAGGGTTAAGTAAGTTACAACACCAACTAAACATCTAAGGACACCTAACCAGAAACTTCAGAGGAACTTCACTCGCTAAATCTTTATTTAACTTCTCTAACTAGGTAATAAGCATTGCCTTCCAGCAATTAAATACAACACACACATATAATGAATAGCTAAACAAACTAGTTAAGAGATAAACGAAAAAAAAAAAACACACCTGGCCCAAAAGCGCAGACACGTTATCGGGATCTCCTTCCAAAACTATTCTAAATGCAGCAGATGCCTGTTCTAACTCACCCTTAGCCAATAAAAGTTGACCTAAAAACAAACAAACAAAGAAAACGCATTACAAAAAAAAAGAACAAACACAAAAATCACTCAGAAATTAAAATCCACCTTTCCCAACCCAAGTAGATGGCTCGTGCATATCAATTCTAGAAGCCTTGTTATAATACTTAGTAGCTTCAATAAAATAGTCATCCTTATCCTTCTGCTTAGTCTCAATTTTCCCCAAGTAGCTATAAAACGCACCAAGCGCATTCAAAATAGCAATCCTCTCATATCTAACATCAGCATAGTACTCATCAATTTCTGCAACCAAACCATAACAACACATCAAACAGTGCAAGTCGAAAGAAAAAAATAGAAATTGAAAGAATACTGATGAATAGTCAAAGCATAAAACAAGAAAAAACACAAGTTGTTACCGTGACTAGAACCTTCTTCGAGAATTTGCTTAAACTGATCAACTTTCCCTTGCTTAAAATACTCTCTCTGCAATAACAAAAAAGTAAAGGGAAGGAATGAAGTAATAATTAAAAAGCAGAAAAAAAGAAAAAGAAGAAACTTACGGCAATAATAAGCCATAGATGAAGGGGAGCTTGCTCGGCTTTGAGAATGTCGAGGATGTCGGAAGCGTCCTTAGGAAGTTGATCTAGACATACTCTAACCTCTTCCTCCGAATTTTGGACTGGTATGTATACTGAACCCATCATTAACTCTCCCTCTCCCTCTCTCTCTCTCTCTCTCTCTCTCGCAGCACACTTATAAATTTCTGCTCTCGCCTCCGGACTCCCTTTCTTCTACCTTCGTTTCTGTATTTGGGGCTCAATAACTATGCGTGGTCGTTTTTCACTATGTCGTCGTTTGGATATGAATTGGTATTTGGGAGTAAAATCCATATTTATACAAAATATATTTTAGATTTTTAAATTTTTTTTATTTTTAAATTAATTTTTTATATTATTTAATTAGCCTTTGTTTGGATAGATGAAACAAAGAAGGAAAATTATATTTTTTTTGTTTGGTTGTTTGGATGGAAAAGAATAATTCAATGAGCACGAAAATCAAAGTAAATTAAATTTCTCATCTTTATTTTTTTTCAATGATATATTTTCGTCACTTTCTCACTAATTGGTGGGAAATATTTCACTGGAAAAATAATATTTTATTTTTTATTAAATTATTTCTAGTCATCCAAACAATCAAACCAAGCAAACTTAATTTTTCTTTTTTTTTCTTTTCCAATCAATTTCATTCATCCAAACAAAGGTTTAGTCTAATAAATAATTTTAAAAGTATATAATTTAAATTTTCGCACTGACAAATTATATGTGACTTCTTAGGTGAAGACATATTCATCTACTATTGGTAAACATATCCTTACTATCGCAAAATTAAATAACTCTACATATGATTCATTCGTGCATAAAAGTATGTACTTAAAATATGACAAGTTACATAACATTTTTATTATATAACAAAAAAAAGAGAAATTGCATAATTAATTTATATTATGATCACAAAACTAGTTACAGTACTTGCGCAAATGCGACTGAAAGTTTTATATTATGATCACAAAACCAGAAACGTAAGAAATTAACAATTCAATAAATGATCAACTGATATGGAGCTTACAACTACATGGGATTTTTTCGTAGTTTATATTATTATTCGGATGAATATTCAACAACTACATATCTATATATGTATGTATGAATAAAAGATTGCAATTACGATATAGATTACAATTAGCTTTTGAATTTTGAATTTAATTTTCACTTAAATTTTGTATCTTTATCTTGTTTACTTTTTTTTTTTATTATTATTATTATTATTATTTAATCATTATCTTATATAATTGTAAACTTACTTAAACACATTTTGATATTAGTAAATTATTAAACAAATTAATTTAAAATACTATGTAATTTTATTGCTACATATCACTCATTTAAAAAGTCAAATGTCAACATCCTATACTCTACTCTATTGTTAGTATAATAGATATTTTCTTTTTTAGAAGAAAAAACACATTAACTCCATTCTATTCCTCTCATTTCAATCAATACATATTTCACTTTCTCTCTCAAACTAGAAGTATAAAAATTGAACAAGAGTTGGCAAATCGGAACAGCCGATTCAAGAACCGACAATTCGGTTAATCTTTAAAGGAAATTGAACTTGAATTGCCAAATCAAAACCGAAGCCGAACCAACTTGAACCGACTAGATCCGGTTCTAATCTCAGTTCTATAGTTCATTGAACAGTGACCGCCAATT
>CANYCX013234697.1:0-15693 GCA_948193385.1 Breynia disticha f. nivosa | reverse complement strand
CCCACACACACATATATATATTGTAGAAAGAAAGATATGTTAATTCAAATACACGCTTATTTTATCACTCATTTAGATATGTTAATAATTTATTGTCACATTTAATATATTATTGTAATTATCTCACTATTTTTTATTAATTCTATTAAAGATTTAAAAAATTATCCATCTAAAAATCGTTAAAATTCCATTAAAAGTAATAGATTCAATTTATTATATAAGTTACCGAAAATATCTTTACATTAAGTGTTTGTTAAATTTTTTCATATAACATCTAGTTTAGCATTTTCGATCTGTATTGAAATATTTATTTTGGTATTAAATTCAATTTCAATACTGAGAAATTGCAGTCTTGATGTATGATTAGTGGGTGTAAAAATAAAAATAATTTATAAAAAATCACCAAACATTTAGCTGGGCGGTTCCGGGCCCGAATCGGTAGTTCACGGTTCTGGTTGTTGTGGAACCGGAACCGGCCTATCCAAGGGACGGTTCTAGCCGGTTCTGAACCGCCTGTTTCGGAACCAAACCAGCGGTTCACAGTCAGTTTTTTTAAATATTACGGAGGGATTCAAAATTTTACGAAATAAAAGAGGACGATACCTCTAAATTTTATTAATTTACCCTCACTTATGGAGAAGAAATACCGTAGTTTTATAAGATAAAATAATACAAAATAAAGAAAAAATAAAATGAAAAAAATACAACAAAAGTAAGCCTAATCTAATTTTGCAATGGAAGAGGTAACAGTCATGGTGTCTCCCTCATTGTTGTCCGAAGAAGATAATTGTAAACTTAGAAGATATTGTGTTCAATCTATGACTCTAAACCAATCATCGACACACACTTGAGATTCTAGTGAGCTTGTGCTCAATTTGGACCTCATCTTATCCAATATATGCCCTCCCTTGCTAAAGAGTTGCTCTACTGCTACGGTTGATGCAGCACAACTAGGATTTGTAATGCCTCCTTTATGAGCGTAGAAAAAGTGACATGATATTGCTTACAACATTCTAAAATCTGAAACTAGAAGTTGAAGTTCTAGATTTTTCTGCCTATCCGCAATAAATTGCGAACCCAACCTTAGTTTATTAGGTTGTGATGGATTAGGCAGCAGGAAAGATGAAGAGTTCTCAATAGGCAAGGTGAGAGCATAATGAATTAACCGTGAAAGAAACATCAAGAGTATGATCATCCGCTAAATGTAACAAAGAATAATAATGACATAAAATATCATTTAACATTTCAAATTTATTGTTTAACCTAGGATAAAAAATAAAAGCAACTAAATAAACATCCGAAATTGTCCTAAAATAATTATGTTATTTTTCTTTCATTTCATTAATTGTATATTTTATTTCATCTATTTTCTCGCCTTCATTGAAGACACCCGCTACATTTAAAGCTTGTTCTAAAAAATCATGGGAAGTAGGCTATATACATGACTAAAAAGAAAAGTGCCATCATTAAAAACTTGTAAAATATACATAATGTTTTCACAAAAATTCTTAGAAGGTAAAAGATGAATATGAGGAGTAAATTGCGTAGCAAAAGAACATAAAACATTTTTATAATTACTATATTGGCAAAGTAAAGTATAGCTTGTATTCCATCTATCTCCTACGTCCTTAGAAAATCCTCTAGGGGTACATTATTTTTCTTACAAAAATCTCGCCACTCTCTTTATATCCTAGGCCTTAATCATATATGAGTCAATACATCTTTAATTGGATTAATAAATCGTTTTAATTTATCTAAACCATCTTGGACACATAAGTTCAAAATGTGATAAACACTTCTAATATGAAAAATGTCCCCCCAAAATAAGAATGACACGAAGCTTTTAATTCATTAATTGAAGTGGTATTAGCACCAGCATTATCAAAGAAAATAGAAAATACTCTATTAACTAATCTATATTCTTCTAAAACATTATTAATTACTAAATAGAAGCGGTGTGAGGATCGTCAAAGCCTCTAAAAGCTAACACTCATTTTTGCATAATAAAATTTTCATCTATAAAATGACAAGTTAAACCCATATACGAATGATTACCAAAATGATCACTCCAAATATCGCTACAAATAGTAACATGTATATCATTATTTTGAAAATAATCAACTAATTTTTTCTTTTGTTATTTATATAATTTTAACACACTATTTTTTACTTGATATTGTGAAAATGGTTTAAAGGCCGGTTGAACACATTTAGACATCCATTTTTAAATCCTACTTTTTGCAAAAAATTAAATGACAAATGACTACACTAATCATTTCACCAAAAACACTCAAAGAAAAATCATTATTGTAACGAAACAAAGAGGGTTAAGAGGAAGAACCAGCAAACACGCTTAATTGGGTTTGTTTCGCATCCATGCCGACTTTATCGGGTGACTATTCTTTAAGTATCTCGTGAAAGTCTTGTATCCGTCTCCATTCTTGAACGCGTACTCCTTCCTGCAATAATTACAAGTAACATGAAATAAGTTAGATTCTTCGCCTCCTTTACGTTCTTTTATAAAATGAACTCTAAAAATTTCGGAAGAAAGAACTTTAGCAATAGTTCTTTCTTCTCCCCTTATTTTGAGTTCCTTGTGTGGGAGAAAAATTTTGCTCGCAATCGCTTCCTTAAAAAATATTTTGTTCGTTCGACATTTTTCGAAAAAAATTGTACAACTAACATTGAAATGATGAAAAAAAATTTAAGATGATTTGTGAATTGTGAGAATTTGTGAATAATTAAGAGAATGAAAAGAAGAATTAAAGTAAATTTTGTGTGAGAAACAGTTGGTTTATATAAAATTGGAGGAGAGAGAAAATTTGAAAAAATAAAAAAAAGAAAGAAACGTTGGAACCGGCGGTTCCAACCTTTGGAACCGCCAGTTCCAATAGCGATTCCAACTGCTGTAATCGCCGATTCACGATTCAACTATTAGCTGAACCGTAACCGGCCTGCCCAAGAATCAGTTTGCTTGGTTCAGGCCGGGCCGGGCTAGGCCGATTTGGTGAACCGGCGGGTCGGGCCGGACCAATTTTGGCCCGACCCGTCGATTCCGAGAACTGGTTTGGCCCATCGATTCGAGGCGGATTTTCCTACCTCTACATTTAGCTATCTATAAACAAATTACCATTTCTTAATGTGTATTGAAATAAGTAAAATGAATACAATTAGTTTCAGAGATTTTACTTTATGTTAGTTGGTGCAATAGAAAAAAAAATGGACACATAATATGTTTGTGTTAAACTAGTACTAAAATAATTATATTTTCATAAATTTCACACACTGGCCAATACATCTCTCTATGTCTACACCCTCAGTGAGGCTTTCTTATCTCGTCAACCAGCTCTTCCTCTCTCTTTACTACTCCACAGCTACTTGTTATGCTACTGTTCTCTTCTCTATCACAAAATGACTCTTTCTTGTAAAACTTCATTGAGTGTTTCAACATTCGATAGCCATCTCCTTCGTTCTTTTGTTCATTTGAAATAAAAAAATTGGATAAAAAGCTCATAACAAAGAAATAATTGGGTGGAGACAAATGAAGAACCTGTGAGAACTTGCATTGTTCTGATATTGTTCTTTTATCATATCTTCATTATTGCTTCATAAATTGCTTTTGAATCTTTGTAGTTATAACTAATTAATATATTTCTAATTCCCGATTCCTTCGGCATATTTTTTTTTGTTTGTGGTTTCTTGATTGTGAGATCGAGGACAAACATAAGAGAGAATAAAAGAAATATAAGAAAAAAAGAATGAAAGAGATGAAACGACGTTATTTTTAACAATTTAGAAAAGTGGGAAAGGAATACGATGTCGTTTCTGTTGGAGAAGAAGTGAAACAGTGAATTTGCTTGGGTTGCAGTTTTGTTGGTTTTTTGTTAGATTGTTAGATAAACGAAAAATGTTTGTCATTGCGATAGTCTCGAATGCAAAAGTGGGTCATAAAAAGTTTGTACATTTAATTCATTTGTTTCTTTAAATTTTATATAATAGTAGTAATTTCTGCATTTACTTTTTTAAGTTGTTGGACCATAAATATTCAATCAAATTTAGAAGTGTTATTGTTTGATTTTTGAATTTTCTTGTTTTAATTTACAATTTAAAGTTCGATTAATTCGATTTATCGACTAAATCAATCGAAAAATAATCAATCAATTTGCTTCAGTGAATAAAAAAAATTTCAGTCTATTCATTAATTTTTTAAAAAGTTCGATTAACGATTAATTCAGTTAATTAAACGAAACCAATTGAACCTAATTGACATGATTCTATTGTACAAAAGCTCAATAAACTGTTTCTTTTTCGTTTTAGATAAACAACAATGACTCTTAATATGTTTTACTGAAGATGGTTGTTTCCTCACTTTAATATTCAAAATCCGGATCCCATGCATATTTTAAAAGGAGGCCCAATCAACGATCTTTTTTTGTTGATGATGATGACCCTGGTGGGTGAGTGTGTGTCCTTCTTGCTGCCGCAGACTTGTTGGCAGGAGCTGTCGGTGCTTTTGCATAGTATATATGTTCATCCTTATCTTCAGTCTGATTATTCCATTGGAATTGCTCCTATCACATAGGCAGGTTTGCTTTAATTATTTTTTCAATCTTTTCTTTTGTCGTGTTGTTAAGTTTTTGTTTTGTATGTTAGTTTCAGAGGAATTCATCAAACTCAGAGATGGATATATCTGTTGCTCATGCCAAACTCTTAGAACATTTTTTGGAGCTCTGACTTCTTTCAAGGTACGATTTTTGCAAAAATAAAAGTGAGTTAAAAGATTAAGCAAAAAATGAAATTTAATTAGTTTATTTAAGTAAAAAGATGCATATTGTGAGTTAGAGCTTACTTGATCTAAAATAACTTATTGGCGCATAATTTTGCCATTATGGAATTCTTGTATTCTGTTGCGAATGGTAAACACTGATTCATAACCGTGTGGGTTTCAAAATTCTACTTGTTGTATGAAAACTTTGATGTTCATTATTAGACTGTTGAAAAACTATTAGATGATAAAATAGTTTTGGCATACTTTAATTGGTTCTTTTGTGATTCAGGATAACTTTAATCTGTTGTTGCAAGAGTATCCAGCAGGTTGGTCGTGCCATGGCGAGAAGAATTGATGCTAGGTTTGTTTTGAATGTTATCATTTGTTGTTGCTTATGAGCATTAGAGTGAAGCGTTGTTACTCATTTTACTGTTTTTGGAGATACTAATGAAAGGGAAAATTCGATGGCATGTATATCTACTTTTTAGATTCCTCCATAATACGGGACAACATTAAAAGAGTACCGAGAAGTAAAAGCTACAAAACCTGCCAGCAAGTCTACAAAAGGAGGAAGGATGCATTCGCAAGGAGTCATCATCATTAGAAAAATAGAGGTCATCTATGGGGTCTCCCTCCAAAACATACATGGGATCGAGATTTTATGTATTAAAGTGAGGAGATAATCATCTTTAGTTAGAACACGTAGTTGGGATGTTCATGTCCCTCACCCTCTAGCTTTGCCTTTGTTACTAATTAGAGGTAACAAAAAATATTAGTCTTTGTATGCTTATGTTTATGACCATTACTAAATATCATATTAATATTCATCAAATCGTTTGAATTTAGTCTGAATAAGATAACATGTCTTATACTCATATTCATTAAATATTTTAAATTTGGTCTGCAAATGGTAATATAGTGATGATCAGACAAAATTCATACTATTTCAAAATTAAAAATAAAATATAACCTAAAACTCGTATGCTAGAGCAAGACAACTCTAAGAATGAGCGTTCACTCGGACCACACACCCTATAGCTCTGTCCTGTTTTATAGTAAATCTTTTGGGATGTAGAAAGAAATTGAATATAACAGAAATCATTCAATCTTAGTCGCTGGCCTAACGTATTATAATAATAACTCCATCAAGGCCTGTAGAGAACTGTGATTATAGCACAAAACATGGAACTTGTTTTTGTTTGTTTGAAGCTAAGCTAATATCATTTATGGGATTGTTCTTGAATTGCTTTGTAGCTTAAACAAAGTTGCAGTGAACACAACATACCCTACTTGTGGTATGAAAAATTTAATTGGTTGTTGCAAGGAGTTTCCAGCAGGTTGATCGTGTCATGTCGAAAAGAATTGATTTGTTTTTAATGTTGTCATTTGTTTCTGCTTTAGGGCATTAGAGTGAAACGTTGTTGCTAATTTTACTGTTTTGAGAGATACTAGTGACATGTATTCGGATTCTTCAATTGTTCATAACACGGGATGACATTAAAAGAAAATTCACTTTATTAAATCTATTTTTAAATGCACAAATAAATTACCAATTCAGATAATGAACATCAAATGTACTCCAATAAAACAACCATTTTTTTTCAACAATTACCTGTATAAAAAATAATAATAATAAAAGGAAATCCCCCAATCCTTGTTGGATTTGAATTTTTTTCACAATTATCGATATTAAACATAATTCTTAATGAAGGACAATCCAATCCTAGTAGAATTTGAATTTGATATTAGACGCCTCTTTAAAGGGTATTGGCTCTGTATCTTTTTTCATGAATGCTAAGCTTGTAAGAATTGTTAAAGAATCAAGACGTGAAGATTTAGACAAGTTGGACACGATGAGAAATAATGATTTTAGAGCAACTGATCTTGTAAAACCATTCCTTCCCCTACTTACAAAAGTTGAAAGTGCTAGATGAAGGATTCCATTGAGGGAGAAGGTCATATAAACTGTGATCTCTCTTTTTGTGTTATTTGTCTCCATCAAGCTAATATTATTTTTGAGATTGTTCCTAAATTGTTTTGTAGCTTAAAAAAATTGCAGCAGATCCAACACATGTTACAGTCTACATTGCCTTTTTGTTATCAACTTCTGCACGCTTCTCTAAGACTTGGGTTGAAGTTTCTGGATCCTTTGCTAAAGATGTTTGGCCATTGATTGTATAGGGTGATCATATGGACGTGCGATGAAGAGGGAGGTTGCACAGGCAGCTTAACATGTATATACCAACAACAATAATATTAGGTAGAGTTTGCATCGGTGCAATGACAGTTCTAGCAGATTTCACAGGTGTCATTAGTTCAAAATAAAAAATTCTGCTTGCGGTCTCTATTGTTTATGACCTTTTTGACACATTTGACAAGGATAAAACCCATTAAGAATTCCAAAATATTTCATTTCATCTTTTTAAAACGTCAACATAATTGACTTGAATTACTACCTGTAACACTCTCAATTTATCATAAATAATTTTAATTAATAATTATAATAATAAAGAAATGGAACTCGATAAGTTTCGTACAAAAATTTGCAGAAAATAGAGGAAGTTGGCGTGCACTGCCTAGTGCACGCCTGTGCAAATCGTACACCAAACCGTGCATAGCCCACTAGATGTCCATTTGAAACATAATCAAAATTTTAAGTGCACAAGTTGGTGCACGAGCTACCTATACTGTGCACCAAACCGTGCATGATTAGAAAGTTGGTTAAAATGGGCAAAAAATGATATAACACTTCATTTGACCATCAAAACACATTTCCTACCACCCAAAAAACACAAAGACCTAACATCTAGGAATGTATTGACTCTTTAAAATCACTCACTCGAGGTAAATATTCTAACTCATTAAGAGGGTATTAAGTAAAAAAGAAAAATAGGAAGAGTATGAGTTAGGATGTTAGCATTTAGTGTTAAGATGATTGTAAGGTTGTGAAAGGACAATGGGTTGAAAGTTTGTGTGAATGTAAAGAAAAATTTTAGGATTTTTATGATGAGATGAGAAAAAGGAGAGTGTGACGAGGAAGGAGAGTTTTGAATGGAAGAGTTGTGTTAGGATGAGCTAGAAAAAACTAAAAAGGTGAGAACTTAGAGTGGTAAAGGAGAGAATGAAGAAAATGGGTCATGTAAGTGGAGTTACAGACTAAAGGTGAAAACTTTACGAGAAAGAAATCATGGTTGAGCATTAGAAATTTGTAGACTAAAAGAAAAAGGGGTTAGGATCAGGAACGAACTTTACGCTTGAAATATGAAATAAATGATTCAGTTGTTATGATTATTAATAAATGAAATGTTAATGTTTTTATGAGTCAAAGAAGAGAAGGATTTAGAGCGATTGTTGAAGAGGCACTCCTACCGAAATTTTGAGGTAAATGTAGCCATCAATCACATCTTACATGATTAAATATAGTTAGCTAATTATGTGTGAATGAATGTAATTGATGTGTGCGTGTTAAAAGACAAGTGTGTATTGGCTGAATTGATACGTTTGAAAAGGCTTATGATGGTTATTTGCATGTAAGTGAGATGTTTATTTGATGTTGAGTGTTTGGATGGCTAACAACTTGTAATAGACTTACGATCAATGTTCCCAAATTGAAGGTCAAGAGAGGTGAATTAGGTTGTTTTAGAGAGAGCAGAGGAAGAAAGAAATAGGAGAGAAAAAAAATAGTAGTTGTTAATTCATAATGACTAGGTTGTTTACAATCCTTGTATAGGCTCCACTGGGGAGGGAATAATAGAATTATTCTCTTTGTTTGTCCTGTAGTGTATAAAACTCTCTTTAACAGCGAAAAAATCATATATTAGAATATAACCAATAGAAAAATAAGAAAAATAACTCAACATAAAGGAAAAGTTTAAGCATGACCCAAACTTAATGGGCTCATCATATTTTGGGTTCATAACATCCTAACCCCTTTAAGTTACCACTTGTCCTCAAATGGCTTTGAACTATAGAAAGTCTCAATGTATGTCTTTAGAGCTCTCTCAAGTATCTTCCTCTTTCTCTTGATTCTTCCACTCGATCAACCATTCTGTAGCTACATTGCACCACTTCTTCACTTTCTTTGTCTCTAAAACTCTCAAAGGCTCATCCAATCCCTTGAATCCTTTCCCAAAAGAAGGTGATACTTCTCTTACTCCTCCTTTTTCCCTTTTCTGATGGGTAGTAGATCTAGCTCATAGGGCCTATCCTATCTTACGCTTGATCTAAAAAGATCCATAGTACCAAGCACTTAGCTTATTATTGTCGCATTGAGCCACTGACGTATGGAAATAGGGCTACAATTTTAAATAAACCTATTCTCTTTCTTAAAATATTTGCTCAGATCTATGCTTATGTGCTTGTGATTTCATCTTGTCTTTGGAGCGTTGCAATTGTGACCTCAGTACATCATTTTGTTTATCTTTATTGTAAAAACTCTCCTACTTTTGACGTTGTGAGAGGTTGATCGAGCACCGCTGTCACTTTTGTTGGTTGATATCCATATAAAGCTTCAAAAGGTGACATCTTGATTGTTGAGTGTAGGTTGGTATTATACCACCATTTTACAAGATAGAACTATCTGTGCCATTTGTGTGGTTGTTCATGCACTGCATATCTAAGGTAGGTTTCCAAACAGTGATTGAGCCTCTTAGTTTGGCCATTAGTCTCAGAATGGTAGGCCGAACTGAGACATAGTTTAGTCCTTGCTGATTTGAACAACTTCTGCTAAAATTGACTAGTAAAAACCTTATCCCTATCTAAAGTGAGTGTTTTCGACAACCCATGAAGCATAAAAATGTATTGCATATGTAATTTGACCACTATTTGTGCAGTAAATTGATGCTTCATTGACAAAATTACCATATTTGGTGAAATGGTCAATTACCACTAAGATGGTGTCTTTTCCTTTGAATGTGGGTAATCCTTCTACAAAATCCAGGTTGGCTTATTTCCATGCTCCTATAGGCACCACAAGGGGTTGTAACATTCCTAGTATGGAACATTTTCTGTTTTGCATTTTTGACACATTTCACAATACTATATAGTTTCTTTGAGCTATTGTTTCATTCCTGGCCAATGGAAAACTTGTTTCATTCTATGATAACAAATTGAGAACCTTGAGTGTTCTGTAGTAGGGGACAAATGGACCTCCTAAAGGATCACACTCCTAAATGTACCCGTGTTTCCCATAACCAATCGACCCTTATACCTTAAAATGGCCACTTTGTATGAAAAATAAGGGTTTTGGTGAGTTAAGGTGTGGCTTATATATCCCTAAATCTGTTCGTCTCCTGCATAGTTGTCCACTAGCTCTTTGACCCATATTGGATGTTGAGCTGTTATGGCCCTGCATTCCACTATTACTTTTGTTGGATCAATGGTGATTAACATTAAAATCCTCATTGTATTTTTGATAATGTGTAAAATAATGAAATTGATAAAAGTTGATTTCAGGATTGATTTGATCAAAGAAGAGATTGTTGAAGTGATGAATCAATTGCTAAGGATGAAAAATTGCACTAAATTAAGGTACGTCAGGTTACACTAGTAACATACGTTAACATGCCTATGATCACTATCAGAGCAAGGTAGAGATATCACATTCGAGATGAGTATACTTCCATGGAGGTGAATGAAGAATATGAAACCCAAAATGAAAATGAATGAGAAACATGGGAGGAAGAATGAATGAAGAAGTGAAATCCAAAATAGATAGTAACGTACGTTAAATTGGAGATTTAACGTACGTTAACGAGTTTGAGTTCAAGTAAAATGCATAATGTTTCTATCCACAAATAAGAGGGATGCTTGAATCACTTTACACGGATAAAAGTAGAGAATATCACTCATGCAAGGTTGAAATTAACTCCAATGGTCAGTTAAGGAAAAAGAGCTCATTACTCGACTAAAATGGCGTTTGGTCGACCAAGTTTGAAGGGAGCTGACACAAGCAAGCTCAAGATGAGTTTTGTGCAGTGAGACATTAATTGTAGATAAGATTCAAATGTTTAGATGATGCACAGGTGTTTTATTCTACTAGAGAGAGTTGTTTGTCAACCAAAATCAGTGAAGAAGTTGCAGATTGAGTCTGGAAACATTCTGAAAGTGTTTTAGTCAACCAGAAGACATGTTTAGTTGACCAAACCATGCATAGGGCAAGTTGGTCGACCATAACAAATGTTACTCGAGTAAACTGGGTGAAAAGTCAATAATCAATTTTGGAATGATTCTAAAGCATTATCATTCGACCAGAACAATATGTTAGTCAAGTAAAGCTGTTCCAAAACTCAAACGACTATATTTTAAAATATTCCAAAGTACCCAACTTGTGTCTAACGTTCATTGATGGTATTTAAACCTTCTTTAAATTCAGAAACAAGATAGAAAAATATGGGAAAACATTGAAAAATCATCTACTTTCATCATATCTTTCTTCTTGATAGAAAAGGCTTCATTTGTGCTCAAAGTTCATTCTTATACAGCCAAGGGTTATTTGTTAAACCTTGTAATCATCTTGTTTGTGTTGTAAAGTTCTCGCTTAGCTTAAAAGTGAAAATGTAAACTTCACACATAGCTTGAAAGTGTACACAAGGGTTCTCACTTAACTAGAAAGTGAAGTTAAGAGTTCTCACTTAGCTAGAAAGTGAATGTAAGAGTTCTCACTTAGCTAAAAAGTGATTGTGCAAAGAGTTCTCACTGAACTAAAAAGTGACACATAGTGAAGAGGTTGAAAATCCTTAGTAAAGTTACTAAGGTAATGGAGGTAAGTCGATTAATGTTGAACCACTCTTAATCTCTTATGTTCTTTATTTCTTTGTTTTGTTTCCACCAAGTACTCAATAGAATTCTACAAAGAAGCTGGAAAATGAACATACACGATTCAACTCTCCTTCTCGTGTATCCTATAATTGGTATCAGAGCAGTCTAAAGGCTTTACATCATAAGGGTTGAAGATTCATAATGGCTACCACTGTTCTTTGATGGCTATAACTACAATATGTGAAAGAAGAGAATGATGATGGCTATTCTCCAAACTATGGTCTCCCTTTTAGAATTCAGTTCTCTCTTGTTTTCAGGTCAAATTTAATGGGGTTGTGCTCAACCATCCAATCTAGCCCCAATACTATGTCATACCCTACCAATGACAATACCCTTAGGTCAGCCATAAACTCTTTATTTACCATCTTCTAAGTAAGCCTTCGACATTTTTGGGTGGATATCATTTTTTCTCAATTGGTTATGGTCACTGTGGATAGGATAGTTTCATGTACTTAGAGTTACAACCCAATGACGAATGCCTTATAGATGAAACTATGTGTGCTACCACTATCCAAAAATACACTTAACACTTTTTTTTGCCTATACAACCTGTTATCTGAAAGGTGTTTCGTGTGGACTTGCCACTTAAAGAATGAATCAAGATTTCTCTTTCAATCTATTTTAGTGTTGTATCTCATTCTTCTTTCTCTTCTTTACCACACTCATCATTATCTTCTTCCCCTTTAATCTATTGTAATATCATTTACAACAACTTTTTAGCTTTACACTGATGACCCTGAAAATATTTGTCTTTGTATTTTTAGCACTTGTCAGGTTCCCATTTAGGATAAGAAGGGTTTGGAAGTAAGGGTGACTTGGTTTTATTTTAGGAAGTATTCTGAGTTTGTATTCGGTATTTTTGTTAATGAAAGGTAATTTTTTGGCTATGGTGACTTTCTAGTTATTATTGGAGTTGGTGTATTTTTGAGTCTGTGTTGGTTTGTTCTTATGGTATAATGCTTCATTAAGCCGAGCTTGCTCATAGGCATTTTTAAAGTCATGAACTTAAATCTCTTTACAGGTACGCTGAGATCTTCCTTCAAACCCTCCATAAAAACTTTCACTAGCCAGGCCTCATTCAACCCTTTAGTCTTCCTTCTCACTAGAGACTTTAGCTCTTCAAACCTTTGTTGGTATTCTTCCACAATTCCCACTTGCCTTAGTTTATGGAAATCTTCTACCACATTCAATTCTCTTGGATCTCCAAATCGTTTGTAAAGATCCTTAGTAAAATCTTCCCAATCAAGAGTCACCCTGCCATGCTTATGGATGAGCGGCAGTGGATGCTCTGATACTAGATGTGATAGACCTATGATCAATGTTCCTAACTTGAAGGTCAAGAGAAGTGAATTAGGATGTTTTAGAGAGTGCAGAGGAAGAAAGAAATAGGAGAGAAGAAAATAGTAGTTGTCAATTCATAATGACTATGGATGTTTACAATCCTTGTATGGGCTCCACTAAGGAGAGAAATAATAGAATTGTTTCCTTTGTTTGTCCTGCAGTGTAACAAACTCTTCTTAATAGAAAACAAAGCATATATTATAATATAACCAACAGAAAAATAAGAAAAACATCTCAACATAAAGGAAAAGTTTAAGCATGACCCAAACTTAATGAACTTGTCATATTCTGGGCTGATAACATAACTCGTGATGATTATCTTATTTGAAGACAAAGATGTGGATAGTAAGGTTATACGAATGAATATGATGATTTAAAAGGACTCAATGATATATGTGTGGAATTTTTTATTGAGTTGATTGCATTCATAATCATGTCATCATATAAACTTTGCATTAGATGAGAAAAAGACTTATAGTCATTTGTGGAGCAAAAGACTTAAAAGAAATGAGAGCAAAAGGCTAAATAATATAGGAGCAAAAGGCTAAATAAAATATAGACAAAAGGCTCTATATAATATGGGAGAAAAAGGCTCAATAGTACTAAAGACATCCATTGGATGCAAAATTGCATGAACATGAACCATTGACATTCATATAAATCTATGAGAGTAATGTGACAATGGAAAAGCATGATGATTATATATGTGAACCGTGATAATTCGCTTAAGATTTCATATAAGCTTGAACTGTAATAGTTCAACGAGAATAAGCTTAAGAAAAGAACTAAAACTGCGATGGTTCAAAAAGGAAAATGTACTTAGTTTGATATTGCTCGTGATTGAAAGAAATTGAATTGAATGTGCAACATACAAAATTATGATTGGATGATAATTCCAAGTATGTTTGCTCATGTGTGAGGAATGTAACATCTTAATGATCAATGTTTGAATCAATTGTGTATGATACAAAATGAAATAGTGGTGTGTATGCATTGAAATTTGGTGTTTTAACTCACTTTCTGAGGGTGCACATGCTACAAGATGGGTGGGATAAACCGTGCACCAACCTATGTAAGGGTCCTGTGTGTCTTACATTGTGTTTGTTTTGTGGGTTATTATTGTTCATTAAATATTGGATAATGTGATATTAGATTGGATGACATGTTTTAAAGAACAAAACCATGATAATCCACCAATTTGATGGGTTATTTTTTTTATGGTTTTATAAACTTTAAACCTATAAAAAACAGCACCAACCATATTAAGAATTAAAAAATATAAAACAAACATTTTTCTCCTTTAACCATGTAACCAATATGATGCAAAATCATGAAACAAACAAGCGATTAAATAAAATAGAGCTGCACATAGAGAGTGCTTGAGCTAGTGCATGGTTGTGCAAGCCGTGCAACAAATGCATTTTCGTGCATGATTTAGTGCACAATGTGGACAACCCATAAACTAAATTGTGCACCTTTAGATATAAGATAAAAATGATTGATTTTGGGTCGAAAGTTAATGTACTCGATCATAATTTAGAAGAAGTGAATAATAAAGGAATTACCTAGATCAGAACTAATGGCTTAATACATGAACATTAGGTGGAAACTTAATTTATCTAGTCTCTAACCTTACTATATTTGGGAAAAAATTCTATATATGTCTATATAATTTGTATAACTGTATAACCTATGAATTGGTTTTAAAAAGTGATTTTCATATATATATATATATATATATATATATATATATATATAGTAGTGTTTATATAAATTGTATTAGTACTGTGTGGTATTTCTAGAAAACAGTTATGTGATAGGTCTTGACTCTTGAGCCATCTGGAGTGTCATTCCTTGTTGAGTTATCTCATCCTTTTCCCCAAAAAATTTAGGTTTTTGTGTGATTTTAGTCTATTTAAAAACTATCGAGAGGTCTTCTAGCAGCTAGAATTATTCAAACAATGTGAGTTATTGAGAAATTTTATCAAATACTATTTTTTGAATATTTTCTTAACATTAATATAATTGTTTAATGTAAACTTTTCATTTAATATGAACTATCAGCTGCGGGATTAAATGTGATGATGTTAATGAATATTGCAGTTGATATTTTGTTTATAATATTTGATTTTATAAGCATTAGTGTAATTTGTCCTAAGTTGTTTTAGACATTTTTGTTATTTAATTTGTTTTCAGACTTTATTTGTTTTATTTGAAGTTCACACTATTTGATTTATAACAAGTTGTTTGTGAAATAATCAAAGACTATCAATATCTTAAATTATTTAAAAATTATTATGCCTTTTATTTTTCTGCAAGTTTAGAGGTTAAATTACAAGTTTACTATTTTTAAAATACCATCTTTTGACATATATCATCTTAGGAAACAAATTCTAATAATGTCATCTATAGTGATTTTCTTCTCTATATTACCACATTATATATAGATTAAATCTGGCAAGATTCTCCACAAAATCTTTCCAATTCAAAAACATTTCAAATTCAAAAATATAAAGACCTCTCAAAACACCTCTATTCTTAGACCAAAAAATTTCATCGAAACACTTTCATCAACAACAAACAAGCTGCAAATTAAGTTTGTAAGAGGTTTAAAGGTCGATTCTTGTTGTCTCCATTTACATATATATACTTTTTACATTTTTTTCGCAAGTTGTCATCTTGTGGTCAACTTGTAGTAGACAAAATAAAGTTGACAACAAGTAGACAAAATGTTAAAAAAATTAAAAAAAAACAAATAGTCAAAC
>CANYCX013233524.1:0-10121 GCA_948193385.1 Breynia disticha f. nivosa | reverse complement strand
AGTGGAGTAGGTGAGTTGAGTACCGAACCACTCTAAATTCTTGTGTTCATTGTTATTGCTCTTTGTTTCTTAAATTTCCGCAAAAAATTCGAAAACGCCTTAAACACGATTCAACCCCCCTTCTCGTGTTTCTATCAATTTGAGGATTGTGCTTGAATTGCTAAAAGAAAAAGAGTTTTATGCTAAATTCATCAAGTGTGACTTCTAGATGTCAGAAGTTATCTTTCTAGGACATATGATCTCAGCAGAGGGAGTGAAACCTGATTCTAATAAAATAAAGGCAATTCAAGAGTGGGAAGCTCCTAGAAGTGTTACTGAGGTTTGGAGTTTTCTGAGTCTAGCGGGATACTATCGTAGATTTATCGAGGACTTCTCGAGGATTGCTAGATCGATGACAACTTTATTGCAGAAGAATGCTCCATTTTTTGGAATGATACGTACGAAGAGAGTTTTGCAAGTTGAAGAAGAGACTAGTTGAAGCTCTAGTGTTGATGTTACCTTAACAGGGAGGTGGATTTATTGTCTATATAGATACTTCTGGAGTTGGGTTAGGTGGAATGGTGATGCAACACAACAGAGTGATTGTATATACTTCATGACAGTTGCGACCCACGAAACTAACTATTCGACACATGATTTGAAATTAGCTGCGATCATACATGCTCTGAAGGTTTGACGACATTACTTGTACGGTGAGACTTTTCAGATATTCACTAATCACAAAAGTCTTAAGTATATTACGGCACAACAAGTGATGAACCTTCGATAGAGGCGGTGGATTGAGTTGTTGAAAGATTACGACTGCACTATTGAGTATCATCCTGGAAAGGAGAATGTAGTCGCTGATGCTCTGAGCAGGAAAGAAAAAGGGGATGATGATTTAGTTGCATATACAGTAGAGTCATTGTTTGCTTTGAGAGATTTAAGTGTGCAACTAGATTTGGTCGAGGATCAGATGTTAGCTAATATCAGAGTTTAACCTCAGATGAGAGAGATGATTGCATTGCGTCAGTTGAGGATGTTCATCTCATACAAATAAAGAAGAAAGTTAAGAAAGGGAAAGTGGCTACTTCATACCGACTTGTTGATGACGGTTTGTTATACTACAGAGAGAGGTTATATGTTCTTGATATTTCTGAGTTGAAGAATGAGTTGATGGTTTAGGCTCATTCTTCACCTTTATCAGTTCACCCTGGCAGCACAAAGATGTATAGAGATATGCGAGCGTTGTATTGATGGGTGTATATGAACAGGGATATAGTTGAGTTGTTGCGAGATTTCTACCATGCCAGCAGATCAAGGAAAAACATCAAGCATCAACCGAGAAATTGAGACCACTTGAGATTCCAGAGTGAAAGTGGGAGAAGATTACCATGGATTTCATTATTGGCTTACCAGGGACGTTTTGATGTCATGATGCTATTTGGGTTATAGTTGATCGACTGACGAAATTAGCTCAGTTTTTTGCTTTTCGACAGGATGATATGTTGGATTGGCTAGTTGGATTGTATGTCACTGAGATCGTCACGTTACATGGTATTCCTACTTTGATTGTGTCTGATCATGACCCTAGGTTTACATCGCGATTTTGGAGGAGTCTTCAAGATGCGATGGGTACTTGATTGAGGTTTAGCATGACTTTCCATCTACAGACTGATGGTCAGTCAGAGAGGACGATTCAAACAGTTGAGGACATGCTCCGAGCGTGTGTGTTAGAGTTCGAAGGTAATTAGGACAATCACCTACCTTTGGTTGAGTTTGTATACAATAATAGTTACCATTCTAGTGTTAGGATGACACCTTACGAAGCATTATATGGTAGACGGTGCCGTAGTCCAGCTTACTGGGATGTTAAAGAATTGCGACAGATAGAGGGGCCAGAGTTGGTTTAGCAAACCCTAGATAAAGTGAACATTGTAAAAAGATGTATGCAAGGGGCCCAGGATCGTCAGAAGAGCTACTATGACCGACATCACCGAGAGATAGAGTATGCTGTCAGAGATAGGGTTTTCTTAAGAGTTTTACCCTGAAGAGGTGTGATTCTATTTGGGAGACGTGGCAAGTTGAGTCTTAGGTATATCAGAACGTATGATATTATTTAGAGAGTGGGACCACTTGCGTACAGATTGAGGTTACCAGATGAGTTGTCCCGATTACATAATGTGTTTCATGTTTCGATGTTAAGACGGTACTGATCAGATCCTATCCACGTATTGAAATCTCCAGAGATAGAGGTATCTGATGAGTTGACCTATACAGAGGAGCCTATCGAGATTTTGAACTGATAGTTGAGACAATTACAAAATAGTGAGATTCTAATGGTATTGGTGAAATGGAGTTTCCATTCACCTAAAAAAGCTACTTAGGAGGTTGAGCCAGATATGAGGAGACAGTATCCCTATCTGTTTCCAGATTCAACTTCAGGGTCTTGAGGACAAAGCTTAGATCGATGATGAGATGAGTTTGGATTGTTGCAATGTTGATTACGGGTACGTTTTGAGATTACGGGTCTGGTTAAGTGCATGTTCTTACTGCTGTGTTTGCTGCAAATTGTGTATGTGTGGTATGTTGATTTGAAAATATGCCATATTCCAAATCTTTTATGATTTGATCTGTTTTAAATTTTAGGGATGAAATTTCCTAAGTGGAGGAGATTTGTAATGTCCTCGAAATTATAGGAATTAAAAGATATGAAAAATAGCTTAAAATAGGATCGAATCAGATTAATTTAGGTAAATAGTGTGAAAACAGCAGACAGCACGAGCATGAGCACGGCCTCGTGCTCATGGCTGAGGATCATCACAACATCATGGTCATCTCGGAAAATTGGCACGCCATCGTGTTAAATTTATGTAGAACGAGATCATGCACGTCTGAATAGAATCACGTGCTGAGATGCACAACACGACGTGATGGCATGACCCGTGCTCGAGGTCATGTCAGAAGGGACTTAATCGAACAATTCTGTTCTTAAATTGTTCATTCACTTTACTAATAAAGCAAACAGAGAAGATATAAGCTAGTAGGTGAAAAGGAAACCTTAGGTTTGATTCCAGAAAAGAAATTCATCAAGAAATTCAGCAAGAAACTCACCAAATCAACTAAGGTATGTGTGTTAAGCATATATGAGTTTATGTGAATAGTTGGCTTGCTGTAATTTCGATTTTGATGGAATAGAAACTGATTGTGGATGGTTCTTAATGTTAAGGAAATGAATTCATGTTCATAGAACTTCTAGACATAGATAGTATGGGTAAAATGAGCTTAGATTGTAAAGATGAAAGTAAGGTATGCTCGAAAACCATTGTGAATGTATGAATTCAGTTGATGGGGTTGTGTTGAGGTTATAACGTTGCAAATCAGTGAAAAATGAAATTATTAACAGACCCTACATGATAGTTTTGTCTAGAAGGATCTAGACAAATATCGGATCGAAGTTTGTGCTCGACGTTGACTTCATAAAATAGTCAAGTTTCGAGTAAGTACATTATGCTTACTATTATTATGATAAGTGTTTATATATACTTGGTAAGATAACTTAACAAAGAAAATGAACACAAAGAAGCTTTAAAGCTTAAAGATAATAATTAATGAAATGCTCATAATCATGTTAGATTGAACTTATAAGCTTGATTTGATTCTTACTTGAATGATTTAATATGAGCATGAATTGATTGAGATATGGCATGATGATGTTCATATTGTGAGATGATTTGGTATGTTGTTTGGCTTTATTCCTTATTGATATTCAATTGATATCTTGTTAATATTAAGCATATGATTGCTTATTGATTATGGAAAAGTATGTGTGATTGCTTTGTGATGAACATTCATACATGATATTGAGACTTGGCCATAGAGATTCTCGATACTGGTCTGGAACCAATGATATTTCGAGAGAGATTCTTGATGCCGGTCTAGGACTGAGGGAAAAGGAAAAGAAAAAGAAAAGAGAAAGAAATACCCCAGGGCATTCGCATGTGATTTCATAGCATTCATATGCACATTAGGATTCATATTTGGCATGTTTACTTATTGCTTATTGATATATGAATGCTAGAATGGCGAATTGTTTAAGATACGATATTGTGTTTTGGTTGTGCTTTAATCTTTGATTGGAAACTTTGTCAAAGTGTTTTATGTATTATACACACTGATATGGTACATTTATGTTTCTGAGAATGCATGGTAATAAAAAAACTTAACTCCTATAGATAGGGAACAAAAATAGAATTGGAATGGTAAAATTAGTAGGTCAGCACGTCCATCGTGCTGACCAGCACACCCATGTGCTTCTGGATCACCTGGAAAAGATAACAAGCACGACCTCGTGCTCAATAGAGCACGACCCATTCTAGCTGAGAATTTAATAGTGAGCACATCTCGTGCTCAAAATGGCACGATGTGCCAATTAGGAAGAATGACATGAGCATACCTCGTGTTCATCCAGCTTGACTCGTGCTATTCCCTTGCACTTCATTTATTCGATACTCTGTGTTTTCCTTACTGAGTATAATTGTATACTCACCCTATTGGATTGTTTAACTGATGTGCAGATCGTAGGTAGCTGTTACCAGATCAGATTGAGGTGATAAGACCACTACTTCTAGATATCATCCGAGGTAGAGCTGCATTTTTTTTAGCTTTTGTGCTCTGATTTGTACATTATGTACATACTATGTATATATGTTTTAATAGTTTGGATTTGTTTTTAAACTAATAAAACTTTTGAATGTTTTAAAGACTGAGGGTTTTCATATATATATGTATATATATACATATTTATTTCTCTCTCCTCACTGATAATATTTTGTATTGCATGAAAACTTGGGATAATTATTTTAAAATTTTGAGCTCCACTGACGGAAGTTAGGTCCACATGAAAAGGAGGTAGAAAAATGTTTGTGGAAAAATGTTTTTGAAAAAATAATAGGGAGACAGGAGTTAGGAATTTATTATGAACAAGAACTTATAACCAATGGTTATATGATTCAAAACGAAAATGAACTAAAAGTGAAAGGAGAGAATAGAGATAAAGATTATTTCAATTTATATGAACTGATGCATATATGTACGTTATTTGATTATACGAATGAATGTTTATACTTGGTGAAATGAATTAAAGATTACTCACTGAGCCCACAACTCACTCAACTATGATGCTTGTTTCAGGTACAAACATTGACATTGATAAGCATCTATGCTAGCATCTATAGTTATTAGTGATCAAGTTTGACAACTACTACCCGATCTATTTCTCTTTTCTGTCGATGCCATTAGGAGTTGATCAGTTTTATCTTGCATGTTTACATATTCTGTTATATGTTGTTATAGTATATGTTAGTTTGATGACATATTAGAGCTAGTATTTGAATGATGTATTTTGATTGACATATTGTTTATATATGTATATATGTATTCATGTTGATCCAGTTGATGTGTGAAATGAGTGTATGATATGGTGTGATAATTGTATAAGTGTTTTAGGATGGAAACAAGTTAATATTAAGTTGCAGACATTCAATAAGGGTCATACCTAGCTAACATGATAGGCGTGTTATATGATCTGGAAATTTAATTGTTCAACACGAGGCTGTGCCCATGGGGTATTGATCAGTACGATGTCGTGCTCATATGGAGCCTAGTCAGCATGATGGTCAACATGGGTTGTGCTCCTACACTACTAGCCCGTGCTGAGCTATTTGTTTGATTATGTTTTATCCTATACTTACCTGTGGATGTTTCAATTTGGTATCATAACAGGGACATGATCTTTTGAAATGTGTGAAAATGTTATTTTGTGATATGTATTTGATGTATATTGCTTGATATGTGTGCTAAATCATTCTCATTTCCATTTCATTATTTAGATATGACATCTGGATCTAGACCACCGACAGAGAGAGAGGGGGCAACAGATCCACACGAGATACTATAGATGTCTCATTCTAGAGTAGGATCTAGGCATAATCCTTATGACCCGGACCATCCCCAGTACGGTCTAGCTTACCCATATCCACCACCACCTCCATAGTATTATCCTATCTATAGGGATCCACCGTTGACTTCTATTCAGGTGAGATTCAGAAACTTTAAAGAGTTAAAGAAAATGGGAGCTATTGAGTTTAGAGGCATTACTGATCCACTATTTACAGAGGAATGGTTAGATCAGTTGATTCATATATTTGAGATGATGGAGGCTAATGTAGCGGAAAGGTTAGAGTTTGTTGTTTCTTTGTTAAGGGGGACGCTTATAGTTGATGGAGGATTGGTCAACACGCACTAGAGTTTCCCTGGGTACTAACTTGGGATGATTTTATGAGGATATTTAGGAGGAAATATCTGCTAGTTGTTTATAGAGATGCGAAGAGGAGAGAGTTTCTAGCTTCAAAGCAGGGGAAGATGACTGCAGCCATGTATGAGTTATAGCTTACCCAACTTTCCTATTATATCGCAAATCTTATACAGGATGAAAAGGAAAAATTTAGAATGTTCGAGAATGGGTTAAATAAGAAGATTCATTAGTAGATCCTTCATACAGAGACAGAGGACTATACGCTGAGGGATGCAGTTGTGAGAGCTAAAGCAGTGTTGAGAGTTGATGAAGATGATAAAGAAAGAGATAAGAGAGATAAAAGAAAGAGGTTAGCACCACAGGGAGACATGAGTAGATCAGGGAGGAGACATGAGTTCACTCAAACTCAGACTGGATATTGAGAATTTACCGTGACTAGATCACGACCTTCCTATTCACAGTCATATGCGGTAGAGGTATCAGTCGAGGACGATCGAGTGGTTCAAAGTCAGTGATAGGACCAGTTGGATATGCATGTCCCTAGTGTCAGAGGTTTCATACAGGGGAGTGCAGGAGGATGACTGGTGGTTGTTATATTTATGGGCAAGTAGGACATCTTATGGGGAGTGCCTAGAGCGAGTGACAGGAGAAGTGTCTATCAGAGCTGAACCTCCAGTACAATCTGTTGCACAGAGTAGCAAGCCAACGACTGTAGCTAGTGGTAGTGGTAGTCGAGGTAGGGGTAGAAGTGCATCAGGATCAGTTATAAGTAGAGGTAGAGGAGCCTCGGGTGCTTAAGGACATGCTAAGGTGTTTTCTATGTCCCGATAGGAGGCCACTGATGCTCCTAAGGTTATCACTGGTGAGTTATATTTATTTGATGTTATTGCTTATGTTTTGATAGATCCAGGCTCTATTCATTCATTTATTACTCCCATAATAATTCACGTAATCAAAGTAAGACCAGAAACATTGACCCAAAAATTAGGAGTCCATACTCCTTTAGGTGAAATGATGTGGGTTAATACTATATATAAAGATTGCAAACTTAAGATTCAAAATATATAATTAACAACCAATCTAATTTTATTGGTCTTAACAGATTTTGACCTTATATTGGATATGGATTGGCTAGCTCGTCATCGAGTTAAAGTCGATTGTTTTACAAAAGAAGTAATAATTAAATCTGAATGTAATAAAGTAATCTTTTGCAGGGAAAGAAAGATAGTGCCTAGTTGTTTGATATCAACACTTCAAGCTTTTAAGCTGATCCAAGATGGATGTGAAGCGTATTTAGCACATGTAGTTAATAGTGTTATAAAAACTAAAAATGTTAATGGAATACCAATAGTAGATCAATACCCTGACGTATTTCCAGAGGATCTCATAGGATTACCTCCTAATAGAGAGACAGAGTTTACTATTGAGTTGATTCCTAGTATAACACCCATATCTATACAACTGTACCGAATAATATCCATTAACCTAAATAGATGATTTACTTGACCAATTGTGAGGAACCATAGTGTTTTTTAAGATTGACTTAAGATTCGGGTATCATCAAGTTAAAATAGCACAAGAAGATATTCCGAATACTGCTTTTAGAACCCGATATTATCATTACGAATTTTTAGTTATGCCATTTGGTCTAACTAATGCTCTAGTAGAATTATGACTCTGATGAATAATATATTCCAGTCTTACCTCGATCAGTTTATGATTGTTTTCATAGATGACATATTGATTTATTCGAGGAACGCCAAAGAACACAAAGATCATTTGCAAATAGTGTTGTAAACTTTAAGGGAAAAATAGTTATATTCAAAACTTAGCAAATGTGAGTTTTGGTTAGATCACATAGTTTTCTTGGGACACGTGATATCGGGACAAGGATATCAGTAGATTCAAAAAAATATTGAAGCAGTATTGAATTAGGAATCACCTAAGATAATTATAGAAGTACGTAGTTTCCTGGTATGATAGGATACTATTGTAGATTTGTAGAGGGGTTCTTGATTATAGCTGCTCTATTGATACGACTGTTGAGAAACAATGTAGCTATTCAGTGGAATGACCAATGTCAGCAAAGTTTTGATGAGTTGAAGTATAAATTAACTACTGTTCCAATTCTTACAATTCATTTGGGTACAAGAGGATTTCTTGTCTATAGCAATGCATCTTATCAGGGACTTGGATTCATTTTGATGCAAGACGGGTAGTGATAGCATATGGTTTGAGACAACTTAGAGCACACGAGTTAAATTATCAAGTGCATGATTTAAAGCTTGCAACGGTTGTATTTGCTCTAAAGATCTGGAGACATTATCTTTATGGCGAGACGTTTCAGATTTTTACCGACCATAAGAGTCTAAAATACTTGATGACCCAGAAAGAATTGAATATGAGACAAAGAAGTTGGTTAGAGTTGTTGAAAGACTATGATTGCACAATCGAATACCATTCCAGAAAAGCAAATGTGGTTGCTGATCACTCAGTAGGAAATCAAGTGTTGCTATTGTAACGTCCTGAAAATTTTTAGAATTAAAATATACAATAGAAGGATTAAACGGAATCAAATCGGATGAAAACTCAAGAAAAATGCACAAAACAGCAGTGAAGCACGACCTTGTACTTGGATAAACACGATCTCGTGCTCATGTGTAAAACCCAGGAATTTTTGCAATTAAAATAATTTGAAAAATGATGAAAATAGGTCAACACGACCTGAGGCACGGGTCGTGCCCTAGGCCGTGTCGAGGTGGTTTGTATAAATACAAACACTGTTTCATTTGATTCATATTTTCAACAACAGCCAAATGTTCCCAACAACATCCTAACACCCTTAAATCATCAAAAAGAGGCAATTGAAGGTGGAAAACACTTAAACTCTTGTGAATTCATCACCAAGAACATCAAGGTAAGTGAAATTTGATAGTTTTACTAATTCTCATGAAGTTTTGGATTGATGAGGATTTAGGGTTTGGGATTGGTTAGATGTTAAACTGAAATTGGAAGTGGAAAAGAGTATAGTTGATGTTCTTGAACTTAAAATAACTCATAAACAAAGATTAAAGTATGTTAATGATAAGATTGTGGAAGTTAGTGAGGGTTTACCATGACAAAGGCTACTAAGAAGAGTGAAATTGATATTTTGAAAGAAATGAATAGGTGATTAATGAAATTGTATGAAAATTTTGTGTTAGGAGATTCAGTTTGGACCATGTATGAGAGTTTGATTTAATGTCAATGTTATGGAATGAAAAGTAAGTGTTCTACACTTACTATGCTTATGTTTTTTATTAATTCAATGGTATGAAATTGTGAATGTTATGTAAAGAATTTGGAGTTGTTAATGATAAGTAAATGTTCACCATTTACTATATGTTAGTTTCAAATGGAGGATTAATGAATCTAAGGTTTAATATGTAAAATGAGAACATATTTATAGTTTGACTCTTACGACATAAACTTAAAGTAAGTGGCTTTCACTTACAAACTTTATGCTTACTTTACTTGATGTAAGTACTATGGAAAGTATTCCTACACTTGAAATATTATGTTAAGTGTTCCTACACTTGATCATCTTAAGAAGAAATGAGATATTAAAGCTAAACTTGAGACTTAAGTGAAGGTAAGGGGTTTTATTAATGTTTAAGCTCTTAAATAAGTGTCCTACACTTACTATTAATATGTGTATATTGTGAGTGAATACTTAAAACTACAAATATAAGATGTTATTGCTTAGCATGCATGAGCTTGAATGAGTAAGTATTTATACATTTACAAGAATTTAAATATTCTTAATAATCAAAGCTAAGAATAGTTA